>LBNU01034808.1:233087-263866 GCA_014162995.1 Artemisia annua
TAGTAAACGCGTGAGGTCTTCTATGTTCAGATTACCTGAGTAGGACGAGTCTTTAACTCACATGTATGCGGCTTAACCGAGATATTCCCGTGACCATATCTGATCCTTTTTTTGAGAATATCATATGTCTTACCGGTATGCTATTTAGGCGATGGTTTAATCTAGCAGATTTGGTTAAACTTGTGCTCCAAAGTAGAACATAATCACTATTTCGATGGTGGTATCATGAATTGTCATTTATTATTATTATTGTTAGTTGGGGTGAAGTTGGTTTGGACCACCGAATAATGGTTGAGATGTATGTGGTTGCTTTGGACCATCTAATGGCTGTCGTCCTTTGTTTACTACATATTGCTTAAAATTTGTGTTTCATATGATTTGGATTTTATAAGCGTTATCAGCTTTTTTCAGAAGTAAATGTCGGCTAGCTAAATACTTGAGGTTCATTTTATCCATGTGTACTAATCATTGCCAAATATGATTTAATGAAGGAAAAAAAACATAGTATATATATAACAAAATTTTGGACCATTTAGTTGTTACTTGAATATTGGCTACTTGGCTAGAAGTGTATGTTTTTAACTTTACAAATGCCAATACATTTTATATTTATAGTATTAAACCGCAAATACTTAATACAACAACAACACCACTTTATTTTACGAAAGCGAAATATGAGAAGTTAAAATGTAGACAGTAATACCTTTACTTGAAAATAAAGAGATTGCTTCGAGCTAATATCTAATCATATACTCGGTATTATCATTGTATTTTTGTAAATCAAAGGGTCCTAAGAAAAAGAATTGGGAGATTCTGTTTATTTGCATGAGTTTTAAAACAGATTTGGACATGTTATATTTCGAGCTAAGCTATTAGCTTTTGACTAAATGAGTAAATGAAATGTGTTAAAGTTATCACATCTTTTTTACACCCTATACAAATAAGATTTTATAACTTAAGATTTTTGTAAAGTATTTTGGATAACATCATATTAAATTATGAAATGGAGTAAAGCAGCACGGCCAATGAAGCTATCAAAGGGACCAATGTGGCTGGTCATGGTTGGGTTAAGTTGTCCACCACAGCAAATGCACTACCAAGCAACTTCACTATCAACACATTAAAACCTTTAAAAACTTTCAAATTTGTGAAGTAGCATTCTACTCCTTTAATTTCCAAAAACAACCACACAAAGTCTTCCCTTTTTATTTTCTTCTTTTTTGACATTTCAACCAATTAATTATCGACTGATTGATTTGGTCATGTGGATCATTGGTAATTCAATTATAAACAAGACTACACACACAATTTTTAAGGACCAAGTGCATTTCAAAAAAATCGAGTTTTTTTTTTTTTTTTTTTTTTTTAACAAAGTTAATACTGCGCTACAGAAATTTATGCGTGTCCCTAGACCCCCGGAACGCGCTTGGTTCCATCACTATGTGTCATTCCAATTATATACTATCCAAGTACTTTGTGATACTAAGGTAGTAGTCAAATAGAGAAGCAAAAACTAAAAAAGTGGGTTTACTTGGGCCAGGTCATAACTAAATAAGGCCAAATTAGCATATACTTTTTTGTGCCCATTTAAGGTGCTACCAGCCCAGATATTATGTTTTGACAATTTCACTTGTGAGTTGTGACTTGTCCACATTCCACAATGCACTAGCCATTAAATCAGTACAGCTTGGAGACTCCAACTACCAAGTCGTACTCGTAATTTGTCTGTCATTCTCATCTTTCAACTTGTTACATGCTACTAAGATCACCGAATCTTCGTGACCTCTGACTACAATATGTATAGTTCTTTATTTGTAAGCAAACAATGTTATACACTTATACTGTATTTAGGTTCATAGCTCCCGAGTTGATTTCTACACCTACATTTATCGGCTATGTAGACTATAAAAAACGGGTCCTCCTATAGCAACACCCCCCAATTACAAAATCTCCTATACAAACACTCCAGTCGCACAGTCGAATAAATATATAGTATTATTTTATTATTTTTATACGACCGATAAGTGAATGACAACTCATTTGATTCTTTTGGACTCACATGTTTAAATATTTTTTTTAATTACAAAAGATTTTCTTGGACAAGAAAAAGTAAAATAATATTATATATTTGTTTGACGGTGCGACTGAAGTGTTTGTATAGGAGATTTTGTAATTAGGGAGTGTTGCAATAAGAGGACCCGTTTTTTATAGTGTACATAGCCGATAAATGTATGTGTAGAAACCAACTCGGGAGCTATGAACCTAGATACAGTATAAACTTGTTTGCTTACAAATAAAGAACTATACATATTATATATTTGTTTGACCGTGCGACTCGTATATATTTGTTTGACCCACTTACCGCAAAAAAAAATAAAATAATAGTATATATTTGTTTGATCGTGCGACTCATATTTTTATAATAAATAAAAGGTGTTTATATAGGAGATGTATATAGAATCACCCATAAAAACCTAGTCATGACTTTGTGATTTATGAATTTGAACTTGAAATTCTTGTTGGAATGTAAATATATTGTCAAAACTAGACGGGAATCACGCGTTGCGGCGGCGGATACCCGTGCTAGTAAATATTTATGTTCTCAGGCACCAAATAATTTGATCACATTTAAATGATCATTTTTAGACTTAAAAGAATATAGCATAGTACCCGCGCAATGCGCACGGAAATCAAATAGTTTAAAACGGTTTTTGATTATTTTGAGAGTTGGTACTCATGGATGAACTTTTTTTTGGTGATTGCAACTATTTTCGGTGGTAGTGTAAAAGATCGTGAAAATTAGATAAGCAATAGAGGTGAAAATGTGATTTTCAAATATTTTGAGAGAAAATTGGTAACTTTTCTTTTTACCATTGCTTTTGATACATGTATTTTCTTAAGTACTATATGGATCATCATAATTAAGTTAACATAAGATTATGTTAGTAAAAATGTATAAATATGAAAAAGTTGTATGAACTTGACTCATGATTAATTTGATTGTTATAAAATTGAATACTCCATCAATATTAAGATGAATGTTACAAATTTGTGGTTTTTTCAACAATATTAAGATCATGACATAAATAGTAAGTGCGTAATAAAGGTATTAAATTTTTTAGAGTAATGCAAGATAAGCATGTCATTAATCGCTTTGCATGAAGAAACTCATAAAGAACAATTGCCGAATGTAATTTGTTTCTTTTGTTCATGAAGTTGTATATTTTAACTAATTTTCGTTATATGTAGTAATCATTTGTGTTAAAAATCCGAATTACGCGGATAAAATAAGTAGTTTCCAACAATTTAAGGCTACGCGAAACTGCATGAGCCTTGGCCATGTCTTAGTCCCTTCTTATACTTATCTTGATTCATTGTAAGTCTCTCTCTCTCTCTCTCTCTCTCTCTCTCTCTCTCTCTCTCTCTCTCTCTCTCTCTCTCTCTCTCTCTCTCTCTCTCTCTCTCTGTCAACCCTCGAACTTGTTGTCCTTCTTTGAGTATGGATTAAGTTAGACAAATCTTGTTGTACTTCTTCCGAAGCAGTATACCCATTTTATGCATGTCTCACCTTATTTTATGTGTAAATACCAACATGATCAACCACTTTTCATGTTCAATGTCAATTTCGTGAACCGGTTACCAATTCAGCTAATTACCATTTATCAATAGTGGATGANAACCATCATTCATAGCTTCCATGGCTTCACCTCTTTTTCATTGCCTCAAAGTTCACTATGTGTGTTTGTCATGTTAGAGATGAACAATTAATTTAGATCATGTTATAACGCGCATACGTAAACATGTATTGGCTTAACATATTCTTGCTTAGTTGACCATTTCCACCACCGTATAAAGTCTGATTCATACATTGTAGATGTTACCCAAACATCTTCCGATTTTTGTATGCGCCCATTTTAATTAGAAATTAGTTTAAAAACGTTAAATAAGTAATTGCCTTTTGAGTATAATGGCTTTGCAATACCAACAACTATAGCTGATAAAAATGTCACCGATTCAGCATAGTTAAGCTGAAACTTGTTTAGTACAAATGCCTTCTTTCATCTATCTATATCTATACTAATATATAAAGCATTTAAGACATTTCATTTATAGAATGCTTAAAATTTTCAGCAAATACACTTTCTAATTGTGGAATCATGTAAGATTAAAACATGTACAAGCTAGATTCGAACCCGTGCCTCCCGGGTGAAAGCAAAATATTCCAACCGCTATACTATGATGGAATTTTGTTCATTTATTGCACAACTAAATACATATACAACATTTGCATGTGAACTTCTTAAGTATGAATTTCAAAATGTAAAATTCAGATTCGATACAATTCGTCTCCGAACGACATTCGTTAAACAACATTCGGCGACAGGTACGTATAATCAAATCGTTAATCAACATTCAGCTTCGAACCCGCTGTTTTGCGAGGGTACCATGCTAGTATGCTAATATGCTAAAATGAGGAGATAATTTAACTATAGAAATTGGTAATTCAAATGTCTCGCTTATAATCATTCGTCCTATTCAAATAACTTGAATCGAAAGTAGGTTATTGTCTTATTGACAACTCGTTTACGTGAAACGCATTTAATAACACGTAAATTGTACACATGTAATGTTCTTTCCAAAATAGCGTAATCAATAAAAGTACTATATAGATTGATGGGCATGTAGTTTCATCTTTTAATTTGTTTGTTCAATACTTTTAGCTTCATCTTTATCTACAATATATAAAGAGAGAACAGTTTTTAATTTTTTTTTAAAACTTAAAAATGAGTAAATCATTTGATTAAAAATTGTAACAATAGCTATCATTAAGCTAATAGTTTAAATATTTTTAACCCTCAAAATTTTCTCTTTTTTCTTTTTAAACCATAGACTTTTGTTATCGCAATAACTATAATTTGAACATTTAAAGGTTGCATCAAGGGTGATACCAAAAACACAAGTTTGCAAGTATATTATTTATCGTTATACATCATCGCTATGCGCAGGTATAACGAATTATTTTATGTAAACTAAATTAGACAATTTGTCCTTCTTTGAGTATGGATTAAGTTAGACAAATCTTGTTGTACTTCTTCCGAAGCAGTATACCCATATTATGCATGCCTCGCCTTATTTTATGTGTATATATCAACATGATCAACCACTGTTGATGTTCAATATTAATTTTGTGAACCGGTTACCAATTCAGTTAATTCCTATTTATCAATAGTGGATAAACAATGTCTTTTGAATTAAAAAAAAAAAAGAAATAAAAAATAATAATAAAAAATGTATTTTTTTCCTCCACCATCATTCATAGCCTCCATGGCTTCACCTCTTTTTCATTACCTCAAAGTTCACTAAGTGTGTTTGTTATGTTAGAGATGAACAATTACTTTAGATCATGTCATAGTACGCATACGTAAACATATAACGCTTAACATATTTTTCTTGCTTAGTTGATCATTTCCACCACCGTATAAAGTTTGATTCATACAATGTAGATATTACCCAAATATCTTTTCGATTTTTGTATGTGCCCATTGCAGTTAGAAATTTAATACGTTTGGTAGGACGTAATGAAATGTCAAATGAATGGAATAAACGACGTAATCGAATAAATAGTGTAATGTAATTATTCGTTACAATTATTAATCATGTTTGGTTTGTTTGATAAGACGTAATGGAATCATAATAGAAAGACTAAAATGCTCCCATTAATGATAGAAAATTTATTTAATATGGTTAGTTATTGATGGGGTTTTATGTAATTTTGATTTCATTATGGATGTAATGAAAAAAAAAAGCAAGGGGGCCTAGGGTTTGCTGTAATGGGTCATTCCTTGTAATGAACCATTACATTCCATATATGTAAGCAAACAACATATTATCATTCCAACGTAATCATCCTTTCCATTCCCCCTTTGATTACAACGTACCAAACACTACGTAAAAACGTTAAACAAGTAATTGCCTTTTGACTATAAACCTTTCGCACTACCAACAACTATAGATGATAAAAATGTCACTGATCCAGCCTAGTTAAGCCGAAACTTGTTTAGTACAAATGCCTTCTTTCATCTATCTATATCTATACTAATATATAAAGCATTTGGGATATTTCATTTATAAAATGCTTAAATTTTTCAGCTAATACACTTTCTAATTTTGGAATCATGTAAGGGTGTGTTTGGCGCGTGAACTTATCATAGCTTATCATAGCATGATCTTATTTTTTTTGGAAAATAAGTTACCAATAAAAATAAGTCTCGTTTTGCTGACATAGCTTGAAGGAGCATGTAAAAAAAATAAGCTAATAAATGGAATGCTAGTTAAACTAACGTTTAGAAAAAACTCCAGCAACCAGCTCCTACTAGTGCCAAACATACCCTAAGATTAACACATGTACTGGCCAGATTCAAACCCAGACCTCTCGGGTGAAAGCAAAATATTTCAACAGCTAGACTATAATGGAATTTTGTTCATTTATTGCACAACCAAATACATATACAACATTTGCATATGAACTTATGTATGAATTTCAAAATGCAAAACTCATATTCATAAAATTCGCCTCCGAACAACATTCGTTAAACAACATTCAGCGACAGGTATCTATAATAAAATCGTTAAACAATATTCGCCTTCGAACCCGCTGCTTTGGCAAGGTACCATGCTATTATGCTAATATGCTAAAATGAGGAGATAATTTAACTATAGAAATTGATAATTCAAAAGCCTCACCTGTAATCATTCGTCCTGTTCAAATAACTTGAATCGAAAGTACGTGATTGACAACTCGTTTACGTGAAACGCATTTAATAACACGTAAATTGTACTCATGTAATGTTCTTTCCAAAATAGCGTAATCAATAAAAGTACCACATAGACTGATGGGCATGTAGTTTCATCTTTCGATTTGTTCGTTCAACACTTTTTGCTTCATTTTTATCTCTACAATATATAAAGAGAAAACACTCTTTAATTATTTATCAAAACTTAAAAACTTAAAAATGAGTAAAGTCATTTGATTAAAAATTGTAACAACATCTATCATTAAGCTAATAGTTTAAACGAGTGGGAAAACCCGCGCGTTGCCGCGGGGTGTTTTCCGATAGGGGTATGAAATGATACATTTGGAGAAAGAGTGTTAGCTTGAGTTCATAAATGCATGAAGCTTTATAGCTGGATTAACAATGGTATATAATAATAACAGGTTCATAGCTGCAAAGTAGGAACAGCATTGGATAGATAAGCGTTTTTGGACAGAAGATGAAGCATACAGGTTTACACTTAAGCTGCTGTTGCAGTTGAAGTGATACAAAAGATGGTAGGTAAACAGATTACAGCTTCAGCTGAAGCATTATACAAAAGATAAGTCATGTTTTGACACATATTTTTGAATGGTTAGCAGAAATATGTTTCAAAACATATTGTTTCCTAATCACGGCAGTAGACCGTTTAAATATTTACATTGGCAAGTCACTGTTCAGTTCTGCTTCTTCTTTTCAGTGGATTTGGTTGTTGGTTTTCCTGCAGTCGCACTCTCGGTTATTGCTGCATAAAGGTAATGAGAATAACAAAGTTAGGAAAAGAAGATAAAATGGAAAGCATGAAAATGAATGTTAAGTTGTTAATTGTTTTTTGTTTTTTGTTTTTGTTTTTTTTTTTTTTTGGTAGGTATGTTATAATATATGATGGTTAGGTAGGTACTGTTTTGGGGTAGGTTGGTTTTTTGTTGTTTATATAAGTAGTACCAATGTGTGTGTAAGTGTGGCTAAAAGGGTACTAATTATTTTTAAAAAATATTGTCAAGAAGGATGTCTTTGACTCCTAAGCTTGATGAATATAAAGAAGCGGCTGATTCTGATAAGTTGCATCGCGCTTTAAGGGTGTTGTTTTTGCAGGGAGAGGCGGAGAATGAAGGCCTTGTTTTGGTATTGCTTGATAAATGCGATGATGCGCGTGCTAGAATTGCAACTAAAAGGGCATTGCTTCAAGAGGTTGGAAGTTTTAATGGCTCGAATCCTGTTGTTGGCAGTGCACTTCAATGCCTACAAGAGTCATTGAATAAAGATTCGCAGCTGCTAGTGGCGTTAGCTGCGGTGTTGAATCTTGCAAATGAAGCACGCACGGAGAAACGTCGCTATGTGGTTACAATGGAGGAATATAATTAGAAACTGTTTCTGTCGTGTTAGTTGTTGTTGTGTTGCTAAGTAGAAGTTCATGTAGGGTTTGATTTCTGTGTAATATTGTGGTCTTGTGTTGGTGATTAAGATTATGTTCTTAATCTTTGGATGCACGGTTGTAAGATATTGTATGTATTAATAAAATTGACCACTTTGTTTGGTAATCAAGTATGGTGTAATTATTTTTTTTTATTAGTTTTTTTAATTTTTTTTTTTGTTGTAACAGAGACTGATAACTTGTAAAATTGTTAGTAACTATAAAGTGGTGTGGAAAAGAATTTTTTTTTTATTTTGTTGTAGGTAACTTGTAATTATGCAAGTTAAACTATTTGAGAAAAGGACTTCTTGTGAGTTTGTGTAAGTGGGAAAAGCAAAGTCAGTGTTAAGCTGTGGGTGGAGTTTAAAGGGGCTGCACAAATAGTAAAGTATTTGGCAGTTTTCTTTTGGCGGTAGCAAAGAGTATTGAAAGAGGGATATAGGGTTTCTAAAAAGGAAAGGTAAAGGGAGTGAACGTGTGTGCTTCTAGTTTAAAGGAACTGCATAAACAGTTAAGTGGTTGTCGTTTTTTTTTGTTGTAATAATTTTCACCTAACTGTTTCGCTCATGCATGTGTAAAATGTGTTTTGCTTTATCATGGTTATTTAAAGGATGCAGGAGTATGTTATTTTTTTAGGTAGAAACTTATAATGCCTAGGTATCCAAGGTGTGCGAAGCTAAAACAGGATGCAAATTCAAGTAAGTGGCCAGAAATGCTAGCCTTTTATTGGCAGCAAAGTTCAATGCAAGATATTGAAATGGTAAGACAGATAAGTGAGTTATCGGCGAAGGTGGTTGGTTTAATGAGTGAAAGAGATCGCTTTATTCAGGAGTTGGAAAATATTGATGATATGCATGTGCAAAAGATGACAGATCATTTAAAAGAGGTCCAAGGAAAAGATGATCAAAAGTATATGCATTTGGCGATGTTGGTAGATGAGTTGGACCTAAATTCTCGTGCCAAACATATCTTTGCTTTAAAGCTTAAGGGAACTAATAGTTTCTAAGTGTCGTGCTAGTCATCATATTTATGTAAGATAAGTTTGTAAGATATTGTAGCCAATAAAAGTTGTAATAAAGTAATCATGGTGATGATGTTTATGTAATATGCTTTTGTAAGATAATGCACTCAATAAAATTGATAGTAAAGTGTATGAACAGTATGCATGTGCAGTGTATGCTGAAAGTGAATCAAAAATGAAATCTGTAAAACAGTGATTTGTTTTTTTCTTGTTGGAAGAGAGTAACAGGAGATGCTTTATTTGTGTTGGTTTTCCTATTTAAGGAAAGTGAAAGATACATACAATTTAGCATTTTCTTTTATAGGTGTATAATAAAAGCAAGAGAAGGCAATGTCTAGGCGTCCTAAGTGTGATCAGCTTAGAGCTGAAGCTAATTCTAACAATTGGTCTGAGATCTTGGTTTTGTATTGCCGCCAAGCTAGCATCCAGGATATCCAAATGGCACAACAGATGAATGGCCTTTGTGGGAGGTTACTTGGTGCTAACCAAGAAAAGGCCAGTTTTATTCAAGAACTTGAGACTGTTGGGAACACTTACACTCAGAAAACGGCTGAGTATTTAAGGGAAGTTTTGGCAAAAGATGAGCATAAGCTACTACAAATGCGTTTAATGGTGGCTGAACTGGAAATGAATGCACGTAACAATGATGTGTTTANCAGTTTTATTCAAGAACTTGAGACTGTTGGGAACACTTACACTCAGAAAACGGCTGAGTATTTAAGGGAAGTTTTGGCAAAAGATGAGCATAAGCTACTACAAATGCGTTTAATGGTGGCTGAACTGGAAATGAATGCACGTAACAATGATGTGTTTATCATGAAACTTAAGGGTTTAATGCATTTCTAAGTGTATTGTCATGATCAGGCGAGATTATGTGTATGTGTTTAGTCCTAGCATAGCCAATCATGGTTGATTGTAAGATATTTGTTTTAATAAAAGCTAGGCTTCATGTTATGTAACTCTATGTGTACTGTAAGATATTTTATGCAATAAAAAATAAGGAATTTCAGTTTGAGAGATGTGAGGCTTACTTTTTTGTCTTTTTTATTGAGGGTCATCTTGTTGAGCAACTGGGTGTGTCATTGGCTCGTTGGGAACCTCCTTGTCTTTGATCTGTTCTGCATCTTTTTCTTGGAAAAGTGGGCGTTTGACTGTTTTCGGTTTGGTGTCTTCGGCTTTAAGTTTTGCTGGCTCTTCATGAGATATGAGTGGTAGTATTGGTGGTGTTGCCACTATTTTATCTACAAACATTCAGAAAACATATATGTACGTATATTATTAAATAAGAAAAATTCTTAGATAAAATAGTAAAGTTGTACCTGGCTTTTCGTCAGTTGATATGGTTGTTTGCTGCTCATGATGTAATGACTGGCTGGTCAGTTCTTTAGCTTGCATGGTTTCATGTGTGTCTTCGGATGGATTTTCTTCATTTGTTATTGTGAGAAAAGATGATGATGGTTCTGTTTTTTTTTTTTTAAATTAAGGAAGGTCTGTAATTGGATACAATATTTTTAATGAATAAAAGTTATGAAGTGATAGAGGTTAACCTTCGATGGCTTGCGTTGATTCACCTGGCTTTTCAGGCCTTTTTTTCTTGTCGAAAACTTGATCCAGAATAAAGCTGGTTATGTCGGTTGTCTGATTGAAACGAATCTGGAAAATATTTTTTTGTCCTTCGGTGTTGAAGATCTGTGGGGGTATCTCTTGCTGATCTTCTGCTTTATGTATATCCGACAACATCGTCTGCTCCAGGACTGAAGAAGGTGATAGGAGCTGTTGCAGACTGATCTTTGATGAAACCTTTGAAACAATACATGTATATGAAGAACAGGGTGAATTCTTTTTGAATCTGTTTTTTAACATTTGTAACGCTGTGATTTTTAATATACTTTACCTATAAAAAGGTTTATCCTGCATTCCATGATCCATGCAGCAGTACGTCCCATCCCGCTCAATCAATCTTCCCATACATTTGTTGCAAGATATGTAGAACCAATTTCTTCTGGTATTGATGTCGGCTATTATTGCCTCAGCAGTGAATTGGACACCCTGCAAAGTTTGGGTAAATGATAAGATGGTGGTAGAATTTTTGGTTAAATTTTAGTTTTGCTTTCCAACAATAATACCTTGTAAGTCTGAGGCTCCACTTGCAGAAGGGTTTTAAGCGGAAACTTGTTGCGCAATTTTTCTCTTTCATTATCTGCATACGGTGTTTTGCAGATCCGTAGTTGTGGAGTTGTTTTGCACCTTTGTGTGTATCTATTTTAGGCAGAAAAGTTTGAGCAAAAGTATTTTATCAAACTTTGTATATAAAGCTGAAGATATTTTCATTAATGGTTTTCAAAAATCTTACTGCGCTCTTGCTTGATTAATCTGTGGTATTTTCGGGTTCAAGTAACACTCTGTTGCTGAGGTTGCCGTTAGCTGATACT
Organism: Artemisia annua; assembly: GCA_014162995.1. Classification (NCBI taxonomy): domain Eukaryota; kingdom Viridiplantae; phylum Streptophyta; class Magnoliopsida; order Asterales; family Asteraceae; genus Artemisia; species Artemisia annua. Next base: position 244,767 of record LBNU01034808.1, read on the forward strand.
TATCTACAACAATAGTATTTGAAAACATGTTAGTGTTTTGCTATTTAGAGAGAATATTGTGCTGTAGTTTAGAGCAAATACCTCTGAATCTTTCAACACGGCAAGAGCTTACAACAATCATAACAGGTTGTTCCATCGTTTCGAGCCTATGGTTTTCAAAATTCTCTGCCATCCGATCCCACATTGTGAACTCAACCATGTTACCACTGGTGAGACAGTTAAAGTGTTAGAAGAATAAAAAAGTGCATCAAACACTGATAAAACGTGTTTTTTGAAAATTTCAGGGTTCAAAGATTGCATACTCGGAACTTTTCAATGTCAATTTTTCTATAGATAGTCTCTTCTTGATTGTCTTTTTGCTTGCGGACAGCGTTGCCAACCGATCTGAGGTGACCCATGAAATCTGTAAATAAATAAGCATTAGCATTGGGACATTTTGTTTTTTTTATAAAAAGCTGATGTTAAAAAGGATTACCTGTTAAAACGGGGTATTGGATTTTTCCTGTTGTGTCTTCTTTCGGAATCTTTGATTGCAGTTGGTTGTATGAAACGAATTTGAAGTAGTGGTGGGGTATGTCTGGTGCTGTTATAGGGTCAAAGCTGGTTATCCTTCCGAATCTAAGGCTCGTTTTGTTGTCAATTGTTTGCTGGTAAGGATCGGTCGGTTCACACATAAAGTCCGAAATTCTGTAGGTTGATCCAAGCTTGATTTTCGTGTCAAAATAGTTGATTTCTTTCACACTCATGTTCCCTTGTATTGCATTGCCCTGTGAATAGGTATTTGTTGTAAGCTAAATTTGACCGCATAATTTTTTTAGTTTTATAGGAATTGACTTTGATCTTACCTCTCTGTCTATTAAGATGCAACAATATCCGGTTTCTTTTTTTTTGGAGAGACTTCGCCTTCTTTTTTTTTGCCGCACGTAACTGAAATCCATTTTCTGTATGCTCTGACCTCAATGATTTTGTTATAAGAGGTTGGTCGTAACTCAGAAATTGTTGAAACGATTGGCAAGTTGCTGCTTTCAGCGATTGCTTTTCCTGATGCATGGCTCACTTCAGTGAGTGCAGTACTTGAACCTTCTTCCGTTTTCGCTTGAGATGTTTCTGAAGCAGGAATAGTCACAGCTTTGTCCATTTCACTGAGAAGGTATAAGAAATAAGAACATGTTATAAAGAGAAAATGGTATGCTAAAGTGTTGCATATAAATTATCTAGTAACTATAGAATAGCAAATACGAAATACCATTGATGTTTAGAGAACACAGGAACGCCCTTGACGAATTGCGTTCAACGTCCCTTTATGACTTTCCCGATCGGCGCCTCGGGTCGGTAGCCGGGCTCCGGGACATTACTACCACGGCGACTATCGACCCGAGCCCAAAGAAGGAAAAAAACGAACGGACTAAAGCGAGGAGTTCATTGGCCATACATAGTTAAGGAGGATGGGGGCCAACCTCTTTCATGACCCATTGTCCCAGTGTGTCACTTGGTTAGCATTTCTAGAAAAAATGGAGACGGAGAGTCAGCTGGCGAGTTGTCATAATTCTCAAATTTTCAGGTCAATTCATTATTCCCGACATTTCCTATTCATTGAATTTCAATTCAACATTTCACGTAAACAGGGTTTACGGGTATCCATTTGACGAGACCGGGTAGGTTAAGTCACATTTTCAACCATCGTACATTTCCTAGACTAGGGTTAGTCTACATTGCATCACGACATCATTTGCATTCTATTCCACTCGTAAATATATATTTTCAAGTTACCCTTATTTATTTATTTGTATATAAATAATAAGACAAGTTATTAAGGACCACCCCCCCCCAAAAAAAATCCTATATTAGCTTTCTTTTTTTTGCCAAATGAAAAAGAAGGTTCTCGCTTATTTTTCTAATTTTTTCATACTTTATTTAGATGTGGGCACTCCTCAGCCGAGGACAATCTCTCAAATACACATTAAGATGTGACCCTTTTTTTTCTTTGCTGATCCTCTCAATGAAATTTTCCATGTTGCACTAAGTTACTACGGATGTATGCATGCAGTCCGGGACACTTTGGGGTAAACACCCATCCAAACAACTCCACAAGAAAAGGTATAAATAGAAAACTTCTTACCATTTAGATCGGAGAATTTATGGAGGAAATCGGTTTTAAATTCCCAGAAACCACACGATTATATAGCCAAAGGGAATACGCCGCGCCTAAATATCCCAATAGCGCTGCTATGTGGCTACTAAGCTATTTCTTTGGAAGCTCCTACTAAGATGAGAAATTCCCCGATAAAGCGCTAGTACCAGGTAAACTCATATTGGCCAAAGTGAAAAAGAAGAAAATGGAGAGAAATTCGGCATGTGTCTCACTAAACCTCCGTAATATCTAACAAGTCGAGTCTTATGTCGGTCTATAGAACACCAACACATAGAAAAAGGGCTAAGAAACCAGTCCATGACTTAACATCAGTAGAATGCTACCTCCAATTCCCTGTATGTTCAGACTAAACATACCAATAGGTACCAGATTCATATGAGCTACTGAGGAGTAAGCAATGATCTTCTTAAGATCGATCTGTCTTAAAGTGGTCAAGGAGTATATATTATAGCAATCGCGCTTAAAGTATAAATGAAAGAGTGAAACAAAGTGTCGCTTCAGGAAACATGGGTATTGAAAATCTTAAAAAGCCATAGGTTCCCAATTTTAAAGAATTCCCGCCAGATGACGGATCCTGCCGTGTCTCACATGAGCTCGGTAACCAATATGAACTGGTACCATAGGCACTTTGACGGCGAAAGAGGCGAAAAAAGCAATCCATAGAAAGATTTGGCGCCGCTCACTAAATTTCTGTGGTTAATAAAATTTTGTAAATCGGTGGTCTGTTTGAAGAATCAACAGAAAGCTAATAGCATAAAAACAGATCCAAGTAAAGTATAAAGAAAGCTGATATGCTGCCTTGATCTTCTTTGTCTCGAACCCATACCCTATAATAAGGTAGAGTAAGGGGTGGCCCAAAGCGGAATTGACCGGTGGTGATTGGTCGAAGCTCCAGTAGGAGCCACTCCCTTGCTCAGGGAACCGTACGTGAGACTTCCGCATCATACGCTCCGGTCCCGAGCTTCCGTCGTCGGCCTTGTCATTAGACACTATCTATGCATGTATTTTCAGCCTGGACTCTATAATCTTTTGCTTCTCGGGTGGTGCGAACAATGCTGCTTGCGTTGCGGGAGATGCCCGCCCGTAGGGCCCGCCTGCTTCCCGCCGAAAGAACCACTCACTAGCTAGCCGGACTAGTGGGGGCCATCTGGAGACATACTGAAAACCATGCTTCGAACCAAATGCAACGCCCGTCTCCAAATCAAAAGAAAAAGGGGGAAGAAAGATGGAGTGCAGCCTGTAGAGCACATGTAACGCACAGTCGGGTTGCTCACGCAGCGGATCTCTCTCGTTTTAGATATCTAAAAAGAGAGAGAGGTGTGAAAGTAATAGCTTATGTTATGGCCGCCCCCGGCTTACGGCCTTTACGCTATCACTACTGTGATGTGAGCGGTTCAAATTGCTTTGATCTTTCCCAATCATCCTGCCGGAACTTGTACCAGCACTTGTACGGAGGTGCAATGCATAAAGTTGGAACTTTTTCTTATCTGAATCTTAAGAACAGGACCCCACCCTATTCTCGAACCCTCTGCCGACTCCACCCTGCCCCATTTTTTTTTTTGAAGGGCAAAAGAAATCTCCACCGCTGCCAACGTCCTTCTTCGAGATTCTACTGAACGGGTCGATCCTCCCCCCCCGTTTGTTTAGCATACTTACCTAAGGCTCCTCGCCAAGAGCTCCCCGGCGACGACAGAGGAAGCAACCCGCCTGCTGGCGGGCGCTTTTTTCTTTCACAAATAGACCTGACGATTATCCCTACCCTCGGTACTTACGAGTTTACGTCCATCCCGGTCGGGTACAGTTTCCTGTTTTCTTTCTCCCTTGTAGCCGTTACCCGAATTCGCGCAAGTGTGTCACACCCCCCAAACTGACTGACGAGGAATCCATTCTCGCAACAAACACAACCCCTACACACACCTAGGAGCACCCTTCCTGCATATCCATACAAAGACCCGAGTAGGCGGGTCAGGGTCTACGAGGTACCCACTACTCGAGTACCTCCCCCAAAGAAAAAATGTGTTTGTCAGGTCGTTCTTCTTAGTTGGGTTAGGCGGGTTCGACCAAATGCTATGCTTACACACAAGGACTACCCCTCTTCCCGAAAGCTTCGCGGGACTACTTTACGACGGACGGACGACCGCCCGTAGGGGGTTTACTGCACAAGGCCCCTGCAGAGGAAAAGCTTTATCCCAGCGAATATAAGATGCTCAGCTCCGCACAACATAGGGATTAGCACGCTTTCGGGAAAGAACATAGAATAGTAGAGGATCCAGCATGGCGGAACACGGCGATCATTAGAAATTCACAATTAGAGATGCTGAAATACTCTTTCCAATAACTTCCTCAATACCAGACCAACCCACTAAAATGCAAATAGGAAGTCAAGAAATGGGGTGGTCAATATCACGAAGAATAAAGAGATACCGTCTATATCCACAAATAAAATGGATGTTTTCATAAGGAAGCCATCGAAAGGCTTTCCAAAAATTGAGATTGGCCGTAGAAGGATGAACTTGTAGTCCGAAGAACAGTGGAATACAAAAAAGTAATATAGAGAGACGCACAGACCAAGTCAATCGTATCGTCGTATCGTGAATTTGGAATGGAAGAAGATGGAGTAATGCTTCTTAAGCACGGGACACAGAATAAGACCACTTAGATCAAAAGCAGTTCACAGAAATGTTCTAACATAGAGTAAGAATCTAACATTGAAGAGATTAGTTAATACAGTCAAAGAGGGCGCCTAATTCCAATACAATAGGGGTCACCAGGCAGTCAAGCTGAACACCGTGATTGATGAGTGGGTAGGTGGGTAGGTGCACCTTCCACCCCATCCCCCCCCCCCCCCCCCGTGGGAAGTAATGAGCTAGTCTCCCCCCCCCTGAATGAGAAGTAGTAGGCCCCCTTCCCGCGTATTCGCCTTTTATTTAGTATTTTTTTAGATTTATTCTTTCTATTTTAATTACCAACTGGGAACCTTCTAAAAAAATCTATCTGCAAAGACGCAATCGTCGAGTTCAATCAAGTGCTACCTTGCCTTTTTTCAGGTAGCTTTCTTACGCCTATTCAGCAGGGGTTCCATTGGTCATAAATAAAGCCCCCCCCGAAATTCGCGAAAGAAAAAAAAGAAGAGAAAGAAGAAAGGGAAGTTTTTCTTCAATCCAATATAGAGAACAAAGAACACTCTAAAGAAGTGAGAATAAAATCAAAGAAGTTTCAGTAAGAACTAGCCAGACGTCTTGCCCCCCTTTCGACTTTTCTCTCCTCCTTTAGTTTGTCTTCACCGGCTTTTCTCTGTTTTATGAGACCCGAGGAAAATCTCTAAAATGCATGTAGAAAGGTGAGGTCATTTTCCCCGGCATAACGGGAAAAAATCCAAGGATGACGCAATAAGACGGTAAGGGACGGGAGGGGAGGCCTCGAAACCAACTAGATCGAAGGAACAATGGGAATTTAGACCCATTCGATATGGTGCTTTGTCCGAAGAGCCAACAAAGGCAGCCCTCTCTCTCTACTCTTGGTCTCCGTTAGCGATCATGATACTCGGATCTGAGAAATTTTGATGGTTTAGTGGATTAGGAGCTGCTCCTCCATGCGTGGCTATGGAGGGTGGGGCTGTCGCGCACGATAGAGACATGAAGCGGGGCCACCGGAGTCGCTCGAGTGTGTGCGATTGAAAGAAAGAAGAGAGACAACTCAAATGTCACGCAGAAATCGAAAGAGTTTGCCGAAAAAAGGAATTCCTTCTAAGATCCATTGCTCGATTTTCTGCATGCTCTGCTTCCAAAATGCAGAGAGATTGCGAGGACAGATCCGGTTGGTTGCCGGAAAGTCATGGGAGAGGCAGGCTAAGTGAAATAATTATTGGTTCTACTATATAATCTTATGATCAAGCACGGCACACTGTTCTATATCCCTCCGTCTACAAGGTGAACAGCTTAGCTTACACAACAGCGTGTTCGCCACCACAATGGCTGGCCCCTGGTGCATTGCCCCTTTGAGGTGAAGAAAGAAAGGGCTTGTGGATAGACAGTCCTCCTTCGCCATGTCGTCGCCCTAACCCTAATAATTTCACTTCATTCTATTCTGATTGGTTCTAGCTCAAAAGAACATATAATACATTGGAGCTCATGTCCACTTACGTCGCCTCCCGTTGACTAACGATCAGGTATGAACTACGCCACTATCATCCCCTCTTCTACCATAGAGGAGAGATTAGAAGAAAAAGAAAAGAATATAGTTGACGGCCGTAGACCTTGTTCCTTTCTCTGACTAAGTAAATAAATTCGCACTCGTGCAGTGGGTGAGGGGCTATGCCATGGTGCGGTCAAGCTATGATTATAGCAATTTCGTCCCTTTCAGTAGTTCATTCTACAACATCTGGGTGGTCCCCTCCAGTGGGAGTTCCTCCCCTCTGGGTCGGTCTGGTCGAGCACGAAGTTCAACGACCACTGGAATACGGGGTGAGTTTCAGCGAGCCTCTGTCGCATGAGTCTATAGGCCCTACCTCTTCTATCTCTTTCTACAAGTTGATTTTCTCTTCCTTTCAGGACGGGCCAAGCTTTAGGTTGTTAATAGGTTGGCTAAAGTCGTTGACTCCTGCCACCTCTTGGCACAAGTAGCTGCGTGGAAAGCCCCCCCTCCTTGTCGCAACGGGTGGGGTCAGAGGCTGTTGCACCCGTGGGCCAACTCGTGAGGGGCTGGAGAGTGCGACGCAGAGCTTGTTGTGAAGTTATAGGCAGCACTCAAGCAACAAATCCAACAGCCTCCAGCTCCTTCTGGTTGCCAAAGTGGCTCTAAGTATACCCTCGAAGAGTCCGTTTATTCCTCCGTCGTGAAGCTATAGATATACGACCTAGATACTGACCGATAAAATGACCGACCTTGCTAACATTACCAGACTTTGAATCTCGGGTTTTAAATTGATCAATAAAAAAAAGAGATTGTCTGTGATCGGAAATTAGCCTTTCTCGTGGAGGAAGAATAGACGAATGGATTCCTATGTGAGCATCCAAGGAACAAGCAGATTCAATCGGACGAGCGAATTCTTACGTGAAAAAGGAATAAAAGTCGGGGGGGGCTTCCACGAGTTTATCATATTAATTTTAAGAATCTATATAGTCATGATTCAATTCAGATCCAGCTACTTTGATTTTTTATCATTTTTCGGATCGATTGGAACATTGAGAAGTGAGGAATGACTTTGGCGATCATTCTAATAGGAGAATATTTATGTCCCAGGCCAATAAAATATGAATAAGAACAAGGAAGATGTATACCCTGTAGTGACATAGCAGATTCCCTAATGCGACTACTATCATAATGAACATTCCAAAAACTAAAAAAAGCCTTTCTCCGGATTTGAAGCCCGAGACTTAAGCGTCTTTTAGCTTAGGAGCCTTAAAGTGAAAGAGCGTGACCCTTTAAAATCAGACCATTTGATTCAATCATGAATTACGCCCACATGAGTTCTACTCTACTGCAATTTAAAAAATAGATATATAATTATTCAAGATAGTAATGATAGTATCATATCTGTTCTGTTACAACCACGGCGAAATCAATAGTTCGAAGAAGAAAAAAAGTGGGAGCTGTACACCTCATTTTCCTGGATTTGTATTCAATCGGTTCAGAGCACCTGCCGTCAAGGGCGGAAGCTCGGTTCAGCCCGTCAGTCCCGACGCCGATTCCAAAAATGTGGGAAGTAAAGAAGATTACAGAAAAGATTTCATCTTTCCTTGATGCGGCAAAAAGCCTACTTCTGAAAGCTTACTAAGGTGCTACGCCTGATTGGTGACTCAATAAGGCATGACGAGAGTGGATTACACCCTAGAAGGAGTTAGTCAAAGCCTTCTTTCGCCGCTCGTTTCCTTCCATCTTCATGCATCTGGGAAGGAAGCGAGCTGTTTTAAGTAAGAGTAAGCGGGCCTATGGAAAAGAAGATTGAACGCTTGGGCGGATAAGCTGTGATCTATTCCTAACGGATGTTTAAGGTAAAATAACATCACTCATGGCAAAGCATGAATTAGCTTCGAGTTGTGNAAAATGATAAAAAATTAGGTTTTTTTGGTATAGACTTTCATAGTGAAGCTCAAAAGAATTTACCATAAACATTAACTAGGATTATGGTGAATTCTATTAAAAATTATGGTCACTTACTGGAAGCTTTAAACTCTTTAAACATTTTTAAAAACTTAAACAATCCATAGGTTTCTATCTCAAAACTTGTAAATGGATGTAACTAGAGACTTGTAAAATACTTGAAACTTGAAAACAAATGTTCTCTTGGGTCTCTATGGGGGAACGAGCACAAGAGCACAAAGGAAAGAGTAGAAATATTTTTGATCTATGAAAGCATGTAATTACTTAGTGATATAGAGATGTAGTGGAGATAAGTGGTGAGTTATGAGAGATCACAAGTGTCTGGGTCTAAAGACACCAAATACCGGCCACCTCATTAAGAGGTGGAAGGTTAGTCACTGTTTGTCCACAATTTGTTTTACGGGTACCGTTCCCTCACCTCCTTCCCCAGCCCCCCCCTCCACTCCCGCGGCTACTAACCGTAAAATATATCGGACTATACGGGAATATATAAGTTGTTAAAAATTATAAAATATAATTTTCATACCACATTGGGTATTTGATAGGTATGCTTTATTATTCATTACTTTTATTTGTATATTGTTCATGTAAATGTTCTATTATTTGGTTAACACCAAAATAAATAAAGTATATTTTTAAAACTAAATGAAAAATAACTAATATAAAATCTTATTAGTGCACTAGTGTAATTGTTTGTGCATTTAGGTTAAAAACTATGGTCCACCGACAGGGGCAACTGCCAGCAATTGAAAGAAAGTTGCGAACAGACAAAATGAGGATGTTTGACACCTCGATTGTCCCGAAGCCCTCTCATGCGAATTAAATCAACTTAGTCAATGTTTTGTCCGATTTTACTGAAGGCAAAAAGAGCCTTCAATTGTCCGGCACCTTCGCGCGCATATGTACATTCCGTCGTTAAAGTGCTCCTACCTTTACTTTTCAAGGAGAAGCGGTTGAGAGCAATCGAGAAGAGCTACTCGACTCAAAGACGAGAGGAAGCGAGTGAAAAGAAAGGATAGGGGGAGGAAGATGACTATCTAAAGCCGATAGTCCAGTAGGTCCTTGTAAGGCGAGTGGAAGGAAGTGACTCGACCGATAGGTTGAGGAAGTCGGGCAGGTCTGGAGGTAGTGCCTCCTAAGAGATATGATAACTGCACCATTCAAGATCAATGCTTGCATCCGGAGATAGATGGACGAAAGCCCTTGAGGAACTGATTCTTATCTGGTTGTTCAAAGCCTGCCTACTTTTGATGACATGAGATTCAAGACCCCCCTTAAATAAAGTAAAGGCAGCTGATCCCGATTTCCTTGATCCTTCATCTGGCCGGGCTGTCGATAGAGTAAGCTGGATGTGCTAGTCGATCTTGTAACCCACGAAAGCTCAAGAAAGAGAATGTCCTCTCAAGGCCGGTCTTTCAAGCGCCTCCTTGAAAAATCACCTGACATTCCTCTAGTTAATCTGTCGCGGGGTAGGGAGGTCCCTCTCTAGTTCAGAACCTTTCTTCCAAAGCCTCCCCCGATTCCACTTTTGGCAGGCCATGGTGCGGATAAATGTGGGTTTTCTCCTGCTTATTCATTAGGGCGAGTGGATGTCAAGGGAGGGGATCATAGTCTTTCAACTCATCTGGAATATCACGGAGCAGCTTCGTGTCCCTGTTCCGGTCCCCGATGCAGCCCCGTCATCAGTAGCTAAAACCAAGGTCGGTCCTCCCCCATAAGGCCCCGGAAGTTTTATCTTATCGAGCGGACTTATCAGCATCACGCTTCAAAAAAAGTGTCCAACTCCGCGCGTGACTCGCATTGGCAACTTTATCCCACCCTACATCAGCCGGTGTGTGTGAGCTTCGCTCCTTATAGCTATAGCTCTACACCGCCGCCGGCCACTTTCTCCTCTACCGTATCCATTGATGGGATTTCTTCTCGACTGGCGTATTACGTACTCGGGCCAATCTACTACACGCTAATAATGGTCTTTTGGATTGAATATCCTACAAAAATGGAAAGTGGTTGGCCGTTCGATCGAGTCCATCCCTTGAAGTCGTACCCTCCCAGGATGCATGAGTCTTCCGCCGATTGACAGAAATGCCGATGAAGCAATTCCGCTCATCCCGATAAAGGGAGTCACCCGTGATTCGATAGTTCCATTTTCCGCTGATGCAGGCCTATTGGGCAGTCAAACCACTGTCTTCGTTCCTCACCCTCCTTCCAATCAAATCTATTCTAAGGTGCCCGGAGGCAGGGGAAACAAAGGAGGGATTGATCGACCAACTTGAACAGATCCATAACCTGGTTCCATCTGTCCTGAATGAGGGAATTAAGGCGGGTATAGTCGAACTGGTTGATTCTAAGGTGGGTGATAAGCAGCTGTATCCGTATCAAGCCTACCATCTCTTCTCACGAAAGTCTTTCCATCCCGTCTCCGTTTTGAAATATCTGTGGCCCTGCTTCAAAGCCCATCTACACACTCCAGCTGCCTCCTTTTGAGCTAGTCAAGCAGGCGTTGAACACGGACGGAGACTCTCCCGCCCCTTCGACAGCAATTCCTGCACTTGACGTCGGATCTCCTCATTCCCAAATGGGGATAAGCGAGAAGCCGCTTTGCAGGGTAGACTCACTCCTACCTGCAACTAAATCTGCTTCTATATCCTCCTCTTAGGGGGTAATCAAGCCGGAAGAGTGTTGCAGAAAGATCTGCACTTCCCCTTTACAACATAGGAGGGGGCCTCCTTCCTAAAAAAAAGCCTTTCCGATTGCCTCAGCCCTTATCTCTTAAAGCTACGGCATCCCACCGATCCTCGGCTCTGCTAGTTGGATATCTGATAATAGCTGTCTGTATATTGAGCATTGAAAAATTAAATCAAAAGCAAGTTAAGGTTTTATAAGAGACAAACAAAAAAAAAGGTGAGAAAAACAAAAAGGCCAAAAAAATAAATAAAAAAAATAATAAAAAAGGAAAAGAAATCTGTGGTTAAGAAAAATTTGTATGATTTATTTGTGACAGAAAATCTTTGTAAACTATGTTTTTAGTCTCATTCGGTTTCCGATTCTGTTGTTGCTTCATGAGAATTTTTAGCCCATGAGGAGATGTGGCTCTAGAAAGAGCCACATATAACTGTCCATGACCAAAAACCGGTTCTGGAAGGTAAACACCAATCTTGTTAAGGGATTGCCCTTGAATTTTGTTGATCGTCATGGCATAACAAAGCTTAATTGGAAATTGATGTCGTTTGAAAAGAAATGGAAGGTTTGGGTCTGTATGGATTAAAGGAATTCTGTATATGAAGACTTTTTCGCCAACTCTTGTTCCAGTGATGATTTGAACTTCTATAAGTCTTGACATTAACTGTGTAACAATCATGTGTGTCCCATTGCATAACCCGCCTACGAGAGTGACATTTCTTAGAAGCATCACCGGTGCTCCCACCTTAAGCTCAAGTAAGTGGGGCGGGAAGCCTGCCAAATTGAAGCTGTTTAGATAGTCATCAGGATACAACATTTCTGTGTCAGCACGACTTTCATCAATTGGTACCGCAACATCATGGCTTGCGTATGTTGTAATTTCTCCTTCAATCGTCGAGAGAACGTGCGAGTTAATAATGTCTGCAGTCTGATTTTTTGGACACACAATCGCCTTTTGCTGGAGAGTGATTGCCGAAGGTGTTTGTAGAGTACTTTGTCATAAATGAAATCTATTAATTTAGAAAGACCTTCTTCGTCATCATGTATGCAATATCTTTCTGGAATTTCAACCCATGAGGTATTTCTAGGATCTTCTTCATCAGGTTCACCAATTTTCCCGTCACCAATATCCAAAAGCCATGAAGCAAAGGACCGTGCAGAACTTTGCTCTTCTAAGCTAAGACCTGATCGAAATAGTCTCATATTTTCTTTGAGTGTCATAAGAGTAAAATGTGGCCACAGGTGTGATCTTGCAATCGATGATGCTATGATCTCCATTTTTGGCGCACCTTTCTTGACCGGCAGTGTTTGCCTAAAATCCCCTCCTAAAACAATCGTTTTTCCGCCGAATAGCAAATCTGGCGAATCAAGTATATCTCTAAGCGTTCTGTCTAATGCTTCGAAGCACCGACGATCATTCANCTTAATTGGAAATTGATGCCGTTTGAAAAGAAACGGAAGGTTTGGGTCTGTATGGATTAAAGGAATCCTGTATATAAAGACTTTTTCGCCAACTCTTGTTCCAGTGATGATTTGAACTTCTATAAGTCTTGACATTAATTGTGTAACAATCATGCGTGTCCCATTGCATAAGCTGCCTGCGAGAGTGACATTTCTTAGAAGCATCACCGGTGCTCCGACTTTAAGCTCAAGCAAATGTGGCGGGAAGCCTGCCAAGTTGAAGCTGTTGAGATAGTCATCAGGATACAACATTTCTGTGTCAGCACGATTGTCATCAATTGGTATCGCAACATCATGGCTTGCGTATGTTGTAATTTCTCCTTCAATCATTGAGAGAACGTGCGAGTTAATAATGTCTGCAGTCTGATTTTTTGGACAGACAATTGCCTTTTGCTGGAGAATGATTGCCGAAGGTGTTTGTAGAGTACTTCTGTCATAAATGAAATCTATTAATTTAGAGAGACCTTCTTCGTCATCATGTATGCAATATCTTTCTGGAATTTCAACCCATGAGGTATTTCTACCATCTTCTTCATCAGGTTCACCAATTTTCCCGTCACCAATATCCAAAAGCCATGAAGCAAAGGACCGTGCAGAACTTTGTTCTTCTAAGCTGAGACCTGATCGAAATAGCCTCATGTTTTCTTTGAGTGTCATAAGAGTAAAATGTGGCCACAGGTGTGATCTTGCAATCGATGATGCTATGATCTCCATTTTCGGCGCACCTTTCTTGACCGGCAGCGTCTGCCTAAAATCTCCTCCTAAAACAATTGTTTTCCCACCAAATAGCACATCTGGCGAATCGAGTATATCTCTAAGTGTTCTGTCTAATGCTTCGAAGCACCGACGATCATTCATAGGTGCTTCGTCCCAAATAATGAGATGTGTTTCTGCCAACAGGTTTCCTATCAGAGTATTTTTTTTAACTCTGCATAGTGACTCGTCTGTGAGGTCTAAAGGCAACTTAAACCTTGCATGTGCAGTACGGCCTGAGGGAAGGAGCAAAGAAGCTATGCCATATGAAGCAACCGTGAGGACGATCTTGCCTTCGGAACGCAGAGCACTGATAACAGTTTTTCACAAAAAAGTTTTGCCCGTACCTCCGTGCCCATAGACAAATATCAATTCTAGGTTATTTGCTCTGTATGCATTTATGATTAGATCATAAATTCTTCTCTGCGCGTGATTGAGTTTAGGCACCGAATCATCTCGTTCTTGTGCTAGCAGCGGCTTATTGTAATTTTTTTCTTCCATGAGTAGGCGATTGTTCAGCTCATCTAGTAGATTTTGCGGGGGTAGTTGCAGGCCGTAATTCTCGACTGATTTACCACAACTGGTGAGCAAGATTTCAAGCTCATATAATATGTACCCTTGTAATTCCGCATCGTTGACATAGTAATTCGGAATGCGTACTTGTTCTGAAACAATGCCTGGAATATCGTGGCCCATCTCTCTCCAAAATTTATCCCATAACTGTATCGGGTTGCTTATTTCACAATGAGTTAGGAGTTGAGCAAATAGAAACCTAGGTTCCGCCGAAGACGCTGATATACATGCTTCTTGAAGAGCCGTATCCCATTCTCTGTCATCGCCAAGAAGGCCTAGAGCTTGACATGCTGCTCGATATGTAGGATAGAGAATCTGGTTTACTTTTCGGACATCTTTGAACCCTTTACATCCTTTTTGATGGCACAGCAACATTCTAAAGTAGAACAGCTCACCAGAAGTTGGGTGTACATACGCTAGGCGACCAATAGAATGGCGAGCATTTTTTCTTTTTGTCCAAGCTTTGCTATCATCGTGTCAAACAAACTCTGACGGAAACATCAGGTACGTTAGATGACGGCCATCTGTGTTCTCAATATTGTATGTAAACCATTCTGTCAATGTTGTCATTTTCTTATCTTCCCGATTTACAATTGCTTCCAAATTGTCCCCATCTCGAAAAGTAATATGCTGCATGTTTTTGAGGTGAACTTGGAGTATCTCCACTGCTGGTTCCCGGCTATGTATCTGGAATTTGAGGATCCTCCAACAGGCTTCGGGAGGACATATGAAACGACCGTCAACAAAATTTTGGATCTCATCGACGTGGGCCTGTGGTCGAGTTGCTGAAGTAGATGCATCACCAATAGATCTTGTTACTTGTGCAAATATCCGGTCTGTTCCCTTTGATATATACTTAAAGAGATACTTAATAAGCATGCTCCATCCGCAGTACTCAACATTGATATGCGCTTCAAACTTGAGGCATAAAGAACGGTTATATGGTACAACATAGGAGTTATCGAGTTTCACGCGATTTTTGGTTGCAAAATGTTTCTTTGTCTTCTACGATAATGTACATGACCTTTATCGTCAAAGAAAGTTTCGTTGTTGTATCTCTTTGGGAAGTTTTTTTTTTGCACTTCTCACCTTCCATACATGGTGCGCTCAAATTGGCTTTTCCACAGGGTCCATGCATCATCATGTCAGAGACAATTTTGTAGGCACGTGGATCAAGTACTGGATCAGGCAACTCTGCAGATATATATCGGTCAACATCTTTAGCGTCATGCACTTTGTTGGATGAAGACACCCACAAAAGTGTGTGGCAGTGTGGTAATCCCCGTTTCTGGAACTCGATGGTGTACAAAACTGTATAAGAAAAAAACATGAAAGGCAAAAAAGTTAGGATAAGATTATATATTGCAATGAAAGCTTAAATTTTGAAAAGTGTAAAAGATACATACCTCCAGTGACATTCCCAAATGGTTTCTTTTGCTTAAGAAAGTTGACAAAGTCTTTTAGTTTTTGCTCAAACACCCGGCATATCACATCTGCCCTGTCAGCTGGTGTTAAGTGAGGAAACTCTGCCATGTACCTCCAAATTTCAGGCCAGTTCGCATTGCACGTAAAAGTTATGAAAAACTGTGGATTACCAAGTTCACGACAAATCGCCAGCGCATCTAAATAATGACTATACATATATCTTGGACCGCCGGTGAATGAAGAAGGCAAAATAATTCTTGAGCCGACCTCAGATCCATTTTGATCACCTCTTGAGACTGCATCATACAGGCCTGATAAATATTTGCCACGAATATCATCTTGATGTGTTCCATAGAAATCCATCCTATTCTGCTCCAGACAACAATAAACACCAACGACATATTGTTGAAAAAGACGGCCTGTTCGAAAGAGCAAATTATAGCTATCATGCCTTGGATGCAACTGATACGTCTAAAATGCATTCATTGAAACACAACGCATTCTTTCATTTGGATTTGCCGATCGTGTCATCAACTTTATATGATACCCTGGTTGTCCATAAACGAAGATGAGTGGAAATTGGAGCGACATATATGACTGATGAAGCTTGTTTATTCTCTTTGCTGGCCCATCTCTATATTCAATAACAATATCATAGTCCGATTCTGTTGTTGGACCGCTATCAAATACTATAGCTCCAATAGCCTGCGATGTAGGCAACTCATAACCACGCGCAACGTTACCATTGTAAAGCCTAACCTTAAATTCAGGGACGTCATTCTATGCACACTTATCACGTGCTGTTCTGAACACTTGGACCAGTTCATTGTGAGTGTCTAAAAACTCTATGAGGCCTTCCACAATTTGTGGATCCAATGGATTTGTGCCAGAACTGGTAAAGTGATCCATTCTGTTTTGCACTTCGTTCTGTGTGTCGTAGATATACAGTTGTAAGAAACATGGCTTATCATCACCGGTAGGACAAAGCGATCCAATCTGGTGGTAGATCTGGCCTGAAACTTTGAATACATATGGACCTCTTCCTTGATTGATTGTGTTGTCGATGTTTGCACCGAACGAAGCCATTGCAAACATTTGGTTGTAGGCTCTTATATGTTGCATAAAAGTAGCGTCTGAGAGAAGGTGTCTAATATAATCAGGCGGTTCTGGGTTAGATTCTATATATACTTTACCGCCTCCACAACACAAATGATATGTGGCGTCGCGATGACCTTTCAGCCGTTCTCCTTGCCAAAATGCAGCGTTGCAATAGCGACATCGCTCATTACAGTCTCCCAAATCCTCGTATAGAAGTGATTGATCTGCAAATACCAAAAATAATGTCACCTAAAAATTGAAAGACAATGTATACGAAGAGAAAGCAAGCGCTTAAAAAAAGGGTTACTAAGCTTTACCTTCACTTCGATGAACATCAGATTGTTGGCTAGCATGTTCGAAAGAACTACTCTGTGAACTACTTGTTGACAGGAGTCACCTAACAGAGCGCGTGGCCACATTAGGTGGTGCTTTTCTTCTAGTACTCGAACACAGTGGTTCAGCTACATAAGTTGTTGGTGTAGTTTGTGATGGATTGGCATTATTATTAGATGCTCCTATAATAAAAGAAAAGAAATCGTATTAACTAAGATGTAGATGCAAATTTCTATGGGCAAACACGCTGAAAATTGAATGGCAAGAAAAGCAGAAAAAAGTTATCTAAAAATGGAAAGACAAAACATGTGAATAAAAGGTAACTCATTGAAAAACAGAATGGCAAGGTTTACCTTCAGTCGAATGCAAATCACATTGTTGATCAGTATGCTGGAGAGCAACTGGTGCATCACCACTTGGTTGACTGAATGTTGTGCTCCTTTGATCAACCGGCAATAGAGGATTGTCACTACTGTCTACTCCTACAACAAAGCATAACAGAATTTATCAAGTAAAATAAGTATATAAAACTAATTCTCTAAAGTAACTCATTCCATGGTACTTCAGATAGCAGGGCAAACATGTATGAAAATACCTTTTGTTGTATGAGAATCTCGGTGGTCACCATCATTTTGGAGATCATTGTTAAAATCAGAGGCTGAGGTACTCGTTGAAAGATCATTGTTAGAAGCATAGGCTGATCTACTTGTTGAAAGACGTCGCCGAAGAGAACGCGCAGTCATATCAGCTGATGTTTTTCTCTTCTCATTTATATACAATGATTGAGTGAAATCATTTGCTGAAGGATTTAGTGGCAGGCTAGCATTATTAACAGAGGTCTCTGCAACAAAGATAGAGAGAGCATATCAGTTAAAATGTAAATGCAAATTTGTTTGGGTAAAGCTGTAAAAACCTACGTGTAGTTTCATGAGAGCGTGCCCGCTGAGTACAACCACGAACAACATTCACCGAGGTAACTTGTGAAGTAGCTGGCGAGAAACATCTTCCATTGATCTTATTTGTATCATCAGTATTAATTGCAGACTGTGGACAATCTTGAAGAACAGAGCCGACATCATTGATATTGGAACATTCATTAGCACCTTGAATTTTTTTTCGCCTTTTGTGGGTAACCTTATCTGCATTTTTAAAATGTCCATTAACTGTATGTCTTATTTTACATGACATAAATATAAAATCATATCGATTTCTAGCATTGACAGTGCAACAAAAAAAGAAATTGACCAAAGATACCTGTAACGTTACTTCTTTTTAAGCGCTAGCGACTGAAAAAAGTGGGCAATGATGGCGCGGTTTCGTTGGTATGATCATCATCACGTAAACGAAGTTCCCTTGCTGTGATGCTATCCTTTTCTTTATTGAAACCCAAATACTCAGATGGAAGATGATGGACTGTCTTCAAACCAAAGTCCAGCATTACCGGGCCTGAATAAGCATTGCCTGGAAAAAAAATTGAGTCACAACTCCATGACAGAAGGTAAAAAAAACAGTGAATGCCCGAAAAACTCACCACAGCTAAAAATTGATGGATCGGCTGAGCTCGAAGAGACATCAACAGAATTAGACAACGAAGGTTTGTCAATTCTGTGGGGGTCACACTCAGGGAGAATGGAAGCTTTGTTTCGGTTTGGGCTTTCAGAGAGGTGATCACGGTTTTTTCCAACATTATTTTTTAAGTTACATTTCATAATTAGAGCAACAAAACGGAACACGAATGAGCCAATGGGGCAAAATTAAGTGGATAACAATTACCAAGACTTTAGAATAAGGTATAATAATAAGCACATACATTTTTAAGTCAGATTTTTTTTCAAAGAGAACAAAAAAAAAGGAAAAACAGCAATCAAAGTTAGGCTAGCATTTGCAAAAATAATTTAAAAAAAAAAAAAAAAAAAAAAAAAAAAAAAAAAAAAAAAAAAAAAAAAAAAAAAAAAAAAAAAAAAAAAAAAAAAAAAAAACAATTAAATGCATACATTAAATGATAAAATCCATCTCATTAAATTAGGGTCAACACATTGATTATTATACCTCTTAACCCTTTTCAGAAATTATCTCATTAAATTAGCATCTACTAATCATAAATAAACCACTTAATTAAACCACCTCATTAAATCGTCCCTAACACCTAAAAAATGGGAAAATATCTTAAAACCCTAACATACTTAATTAGCAAAGAATACACAAATAGAATACCACTTGTTGATCCCAGTTGAGCAATTGATCTAGTATTACTATCTTAGATAAACCAAGACAATAATGTATAGAAGCTGACCTGTTACAAACTTAATCAATATGCGGAATTTATTGATTAACTTAAGAGGAACACAAACACAATGATATCACCAATTAAACACTTCAATATATTAAATGCGAGCACCCTGAATAGTGCTAGGGTTTTGCAACCTTGAAGTGAATACAATGCTAGAATAATTCGTACTCTAGTCTAACCCTAGGATCTCCTTTTATACACCAAGGAACCCTACAGGCTTACAAACAACTTCCT
>LBNU01034809.1:0-10362 GCA_014162995.1 Artemisia annua
GCTCATTCTTTTCGCAGCAGATTTTCAAGTGAATGAGACATATTAGTTACATCTCTTTCTAGATCATCATTATTCTATATTACAACAAATTCAAAAGCAATTAACTCATCAAATACTTGTGAAATTTGTTTTTTTTTTTGCAACTTAGGAATAAGGTTAATGCAACACATATCAGTGCCTAAGACAAAGGCATTTATATAACGTTAAGTTGGGATTATGTGAGTTAGCCGTTTAAGTATACGAAAATTCAAGAGACAACTTGATTTTAAAATTCAATAAACACATATACCATATAAACAAATTATTATATCAAATACATGTTCTAAGTAACCTTCCGTATTTGATGCATCATGTGTAGTTTCGGGAGTTTTTATGGTTCCTATTTTAGCATACTTGGTGATGAACTTGTATTCCCAGTTTGTTAATGTGTCAAGTTCGAATAAACAACGCATAAGGACCAACTGGTATATAAAACATCCTGAAAGAAACATCAATCAGCTAATACTCAAAATATTGGCAAAAAACGTACACTTTTTTTTCCTTAATTTCTTTTGGACTTAACAACGCGCACAATACACTTTTCGCTATAGTAATAAAAAAATAGAAGGTGCAGCCTAATAGAGCATATCACTTGTCAAAATGAGTAAATTAGCTTTGTATAACGTTTATAACTGACAGACATGCTCAGGTTGATGTTGATGTTATTGTTTAACTTTAACTATTGATATCGTGTTTTATAAAATGTGCGAATTTAGTAGCACATAATGAGCGTTAATGAAGTTAAAATATGCTCCGTAAAGTATTTAAAATGTTTTTTATGGATATTCATATATAAATTTTAAATATCAATTTCATGAGTCGTTGTTATAAGTAGAATCGTGTATATTTATTTTCATATCACAGTAACTCGTGCTTACCATTTGATATTTATATTCATGTTACTAATAATTTAGCCGTATTTAATATTCAAACCCGTATACGCATATAGAATAACATGAGTCCTTATTTAAAAAAATATTTTGATGGATGAAAGTCTAAAAACTAATACTAATACTCATGTAATTTTAAACAAAGTTAATATTATAAAGTATAAGGGGTATAAAGTGTAAGGGGTTATTTGTGTTTTTTTTAAAGTTATTAAAAAATATGGAAACTTGTAATTTTACACTTAGCTCCATATAATTTATTTAAAATTCAACCACTAAAGTTTTATTAATTACTTCCTATTTTTTTAAGTTTTTGTTTTCATAAATTTGACACCTATATTTTTATGTATTTTTTTTCTTAACTAAATTTCTCCACCAAATTTATTAAGTTTGACCAAAATCAATTCAATTTTAACTTTCTATTGACCAATCATATTGCTTGATTTCGCCTACGTTGCAAAATCAAGCTCTCCTATTGGTCTAATTTTTTTTTTCAATGAGAAGGGTTTTACAAAAACACTCTACTAATCCGGGTGTGTTTCGTTGTTTACGTTGTGAATTATTTTGCAGTGGATTTGTTTACAGTGATAAGGAAGTACTTTCTGGAAGTAGCTACGAAGTTGACGTTTGTTGCGCATTCACACCACCTGAATATATCACACATAAATCCCATCCAAATCATCTACTTCGTAAACATGAGCCAAGTTCCGAAAAGTATTGTCGTTTGTGTTTGTCTGATGCAAAGACTCAATTTTTTTACGGTTGTGAGGATTGTAAGTTTTACCTACATCCAAAGTGTGCTTTGTTGTGGCCTGATACAATAAGGCACAAGTATGACAAGAAGCATCCCATGAGCCTAAGGTACTTCCCAGTTGAAAACTATGGTGGTGATTACTTTTGTGAAGTTTGCGAGGAGGAGTTTAATCCTAATGCTGCCTTCTATCATTGTGATCAATGCGTCTACTCCATGCATCCAGCTTGTTGTGTATCAACAGAAACATTCCCTTTCTATCTTGACACAGGTGTTGACCAATTTGAGAATGTAACGTCTCGTATTTTTACGTTTAAAGGTCACCCGCACCCTCTTTCATTATTCCGAGGGCCTGAAAGTGATGGTGACTGCACGTTGTGTGGGGTGCATTTGTCGAACTACTGGCGTATCTTTAAGTGTTTACAGTGCAAGTTTGCAATTGATAGCTACTGTTGCTATAAAATAGAATAAGGTTGATTATGTGTATTTGTATATCAATAAATGATTAATAAGACACTTGTCCTTGTGAATTTTACTTTAATTTACTCGTAATATCTTTAATATGTGTATTTGTATATCAATAACACTTTAGTATTTGTTTAATGGGTAAATCACTTTAGTATGATGTGAATATTGCCTTCGATTACATGAGGCACACCAAGTGTTTGTGATAATGTGTGAATGACAGAATGAGGAGCTCTCCTGCTACTATTTGATTGCAAGGAGTGTCTAGATGTATCAATGCATAAATGGATGGATATTGGTTTGTTTAGTGATAACTCTTGGTGCTGAAAATCAGATTTTAGCCAACTCACTTGCAGTTTGCAGATGACACAATGGCCGGTTGGTAATACGTAGAGAATCTGTGGAGGAGCTAAGAGATATAAAAAGACTCTGGTTGTTTCCAACTAAGGTAAAAGTGAGTTTGAATTACCGATAACCGTTGAGTTAGACAAGTAGGGATGCTGCTTTATCACCTGTTGGGTTAGATAACCAACACGTTGCAGTGAACTTTAACTTTAATAATTTATTTTTCGACTTTGGAATGGAGACTGGAACTGAAGGAGAGTGAGCTCATGTTTTGAACTCGACTTTGAAAAGGTGTATGATTCAATCAGGTGTGCTTATCTGCCATCTGGAAGCTATTATGTTTGAAATGAGATTTGACATTGGTCTGTTAGATCAGAACCTGTAATAGGTATGTAATGATCAGTACTAGAAAATTAGTAAACCAGACCTCTATCGTAGCCGTTGGCATGTGTTAGGGGTTGAGGCAGAGAGACTCGATGTCCCGCCTACTATTTAATATTGTAAGCTGAGTATTTGAACGTATCAATGCGTAAAGGGTTGGAGATTGGTCTGAGTATTGGTGGCAAAAATCAGATTCAGTCATTCATGTAACTCACTTGTAATTTGCAGATGGGCCCATTAAAAAAAAAAACTTAACAAAAAAACCCATCTGGATGCAAATGGGTCTATATTCTCACCTCTTTCGCTCAACTTTGTAGTTTATGACAATTAACCAACCGTTGGTGTGGTAGTTCTTACTTCTTATAATTATATAGCAAGTATGTATTAGCTAACTAGGTTCACAAAGGTGTTTATCGTAAAGTGTTTACAGTGTAAGTTTGCAATTGATAGGGGATGTGCGTTATTAAATGATCCTTCTCCAAAACCAATTGGATAGACGTGTTTAGGGTAATATAAGATTTATTGTATGTATGTATATGAGTACTAGTTATAATACCCGTGCACGCACGGGGTTTTGACATAAAATTTTTATCATGTATTTAATATCAAATATATTGTCTTAAAATGTTTTGAAATTTACATCTATTAATTTAGTATAAGTCAAATTTATTTTGCAATAACAATGCCTATTAAAAATAGTCAGAACACCCCTGTATTCGGCTATTATTACAGTTCCAAGCACCCCTAAAAGTTGCAATTGAAATAGTCTCAAACACCCTTGAATTCAGCTATCAAAGCAGTTTCAAGCACCCATCAATTCAGCTATTAAAAACAGTCCCAAACACCTTGAATAACTATTAAGACAGCCATTAAAACAATCCTAATCAGCACTAAATCTAACTATTAAGACGGTCTCAAAACCCTTTAAAAACTTAGTATAATTAGTAGAAAATAACAGTCCCAAACTCCAATAACTTAAGCAAGTCCTACTTTAGTAAACCGGCTCATTCTTTTCGCAGCAGATTTTCAAGTGAATGAGACATATTAGTTACATCTCTTTCTAGATCATCATTATTCTATATTACAACAAATTCAAAAGCAATTAACTCATCAAATACTTGTGAGATTTGTTTTTTTGTTGCAACTTAGGAATAAGGTTAATGCAACACATATCAGTGCCTAAGACAAAGGCATTTATATAACGTTAACTTGGGATTATGTGAGTTAGCCGTTTAAGTATACGAAAATTCAAGAGACAACTTGATTTTAAAATTCAATAAACACATATACCATATAAACAAATTATTATATCAAATATATGTTCTAAGTAACCTTTAAAGTAAATCCGTAGTTGATGCATCAGGTGTAGTTTCGGGGGTTTTTATGGTTCCTACTTTAGCATACTTGGTGATGAACTTGTATTCCCAGTCTGTTAATGTGTCAAGTTCGAATAAACAACGCATAAGGACCAACTGGTATATAAAACATCCTGAAAGAAACATCAATCAGCTAATACTCAAAATATTGGCACAAAACGTACACTTTTTTTTCCTTCATTTCTTTTGGACTTAACAACGCGCACAATACACTTTCCGCTAAAGTAATAAAAAATAGAAGGTGCAGCCTAATAGAGCATATCACTTGTCAAAATGAGTAAATTAGCTTTGTATAACGTTTATAACTGACAGACATGCTGAGGTTGATGTTGATGTTATTGTTTAACTTTAACTATTGATATCATGTTTTACAAAATGTGCGAATTTAGTAGCACATAATGAGCGTTAATGAAGTTAAAATATGCTCCGTAAAGTATTTAAAATGTTTTTATGGATATTCATATATAAATTTTAAATACCAATTTCATGAGTCGTTGTTATAAGTAGAATCGCGTATATTTATTTTCATATCACAGTAACTCGTGCTTACCATTTGATATTTATATTCCCGTTACTAATAATTTAGCCGTATTTAATATTCAAACCCGTGTACGCATAAATTAAACTTTTAAATAGAATAACATGAGTCCTTATTTAAAAAAATATTCTAATGGATGAAAGTCTAAAAACTAATACTAATACTCATGTAATTTTAAACAAAGTTAATATTATAAAGTATAAGGGGTATAAAGTGTAAGGGGTTATTTGTGTTTTTTCTAAAGTTATTAAAAAACATGGAAACTTGTAATTTTACACTTAGCTCCATATAATTTATTTAAAATTCAACCACTAAAGTTTTATTAATTACTTCCTATTTTTTTAAGTTTTTGTTTTCATAAATTTGACACCTATATTTTTATGTATTTTTTTTCTTAACTAAATTTCTCCACCAAATTTATTAAGTTTGACCAAAATCAATTCAATTTTAACTTTCTATTGACCAATCATATTGCTTGATTTCGCCTACGTTGCAAAATCAAGCTCTCCTATTGGTCTAATTTTTTTTTTCAATGAGAAGGGTTTTACAAAAACACTCCGAAATGATGTAATTCTTTTATTATATAAAAGATATCTACAAATGAATGGTTAATAAGATGGTTGTCTGTATGGGGTTTACTTTAATTCAATATCTTTGTTATAGATTACAATTTCTATTTTCTACCCATTTATCTATGAATGGGCTATATATCATTCTTGTATGTGTTTTTTCCTAAAACAAGTATAAGCACAACTGCACAAGGGAAAGACAAGCTATATATCAAGGTCAAGAAGTATTTTGCCACCTCTAGTTCTAGTACTTTTCTAACTATTGAGAAGAGACTCGAAATTTCGCAATCCTTACATTTTCTTGGGTCGACTCCAAATTGAGTCAGGTCTATTTGACAAGTCTTCAGCACCCGCATAGACCATGTTGACCAACCTAATATACGTGGCGGTTTTTCTTTGTTGAATAACCATTATTTTTATCAAGATCGACAACATGCAAATCCTTATTAAGGTTATATTGACGAACAAGCGATCACTTAAATGGGATTGAGTTGGTCTTGTATAGAAAAATACTACCTCAATTGCTAGGTCTTTATAACATCATCAACACAAATGCATCAGGCGCCATACATTGCCATTTCACCATCTATGCATGTTTCCACATCACATAAATCACTATTGTTGAATCTAAGGTTCCTACCCATTGCAGAAAATAACAAGATTAATGTGCTTAACCAAAGTTCATACCATGAAAGTGAATTTTCCCATTTCTTGGGTAGTTAAAACTAATATATAATAATGTACTGTGTGATTCTATAACAATAAAATAGTTTGTAGTTTTTTACCAATCAACACACTGAGTTATTCATAAAAATATATACGGTATGCAGGGACGGACCCAGGATTTTTGAGAGGGTGTTGCACAAATTTTTTTTTTTATGACCGTGAGTACTAAAGTTGCCCGATAAAGAATTTATTAGGTAAAATTGGGTGTTGCACGAGCAAAAAAAGGCATATTTTATAAAAAATTTACACTTCGTGACCTAAAATTGGGTGTGGCCCGTGCCACACCTGGCTCCCAAGTGGGTCCGTCCCTGACGGTATGCTTGAATCATTTGATATAGTAAAAGAAACGAAAAGTTAGCGAAGCTAGTTTATGAGTTTTGATGCCTCAAAAGTGGAACTTTAACACAAGTTATATAGAGGTTGTCATTTCCATATTTAGTATAACTGCCAAAGAGTGTCCATGGTGTAAGAAATTGATCTCTCCAATAATAAACACAAGGTTATACTTAATCGTATAGAAAAAGTACACGTATGCGAAAATTACTTTGTTGTAGTGTTGTTTCTCTTTCTTTCTGCAGAATATGAGTATTATAGAGCAAAGTAAATTAATTAATGCTAAAGTAAAAGACTTTGCTATATACTTGCCTTGAAAATTCAAAGCACAAAATAAAGAGCAAGAGATAAATAAAACTACATAAGGAAGAAAAGAATGTTCAAAAAAGAATTACATTTTTGTTTATCAAGGTATATCTTTTTCGTTATGAACATTCCAATCGCCCAATATATATTTGAAATGCATGCATATCTTTTACTCTTTAGATTAAAATGGGTGAAAAAAAAAGTCAAAAGTATTGTGCACTTATAGTTTTCTAAAATTGACCAAGATACTGGAAATTTTGCAGTGCTTACATTTACTTGGGTCGACACCTTGCAGTGCTTACATTTACTTGGGTCGACACCAAATTGAGTTGACCAGTCTTCGGCACCTGTATGGTTAACACAACCCAAGAATTTATGGTATGCTTCAATCATTTTATATAGGGTTGTGTTAACCATACCCCCTAGTGGGGGAATATTCTTTTTGTCCCCTCTCTGTCACTCTTTTATTTCAGTACAGCACAGTTTTTTGTCAGTTTCTGTTCCGTATTTTTGACAGTTTTAAGCGTTTGACATATTAAACTTTATATTTTCTGTTCCGCACTTTCAGGTTTATAGTTTTTTTATATTAGCAAAATTATAAAAATAAAAAAAAAATAAAAAAAATAAAATAAAAAATAAAAAATTAGGAGGGGTGGGGATAAAAAAGTAGGGGGTGGGGATAAAGGGCCCCTATAAATAGTAAAATAAATAAATAAAAGTAGCAAAGCTAGCTTATTTGTTTTGATCCATGAGAAATGCAAATTAAAGTTATATAGAGGAGTAAGAAATTAATCTCTCCAATCATTAACACAATGTAATTTACTCAATTCAAAGAAAAAGTACGTGCATGAGACACTTGTTGTAGTGTTGTTTCTCTTTTGGGTAGCAGTCACTGAGTATTAATGAATAAAGTAGATTACTTTATGCTGAAGTAAAAGACTTGTAATATGCTTGCCTTGAAGATTGGAACACAAAATAAAGAGAAACAGATAAATTAAACTACTCAAGGAGGAAAAGAATGTTCAACAAAGAATTACAATTTTGTTTATCAAAGTGTATGCTTTTCTTTATGGACGAGCCAACCTACATTCGAAATGTATGCACATTCTTTACTCTGTGGATTAATAAGGAAAGGAAAAGGAATATTTCATTCAAAAATTTCCTTATATAATATCCTTTATACCTTGGTTTCAGGTTATCATCTTTTCTATCAGCCATTGTTCTNTTATCAAAGTGTATGCTTTTCTTTATGGACGAGCCAACCTACATTCGAAATGTATGCACATTCTTTACTCTGTGGATTAATAAGGAAAGGAAAAGGAATATTTCATTCAAAAATTTCCTTATATAATATCCTTTATACCTTGGTTTCAGGTTATCATCTTTTCTATCAGCCATTGTTCTATTCTATTTCATTTCGATCAAAAATCAATTCCTCAAATTAAAATCAATTTGTTGAAATGGAAGTGTTACCACATGCACATCCATTGAAACTTATAGATCTCAATCCAGAATATCCACACGACGAAGTAGTATACGATGATGAGGAGGAGTTGATTATGAAACAAGACTTCCGATATCCATGTGGACGTTGTGGTCAAGAAATCAACTTCTATCACAGGTATTACTATACGTGTGATCAATGTGACTACTCACTTCACAAATTATGTGCAGAGCTTCCCACAACATTAAAACACGAATATCATCGTGATCATACTCTTATCCTCTCTCAAGTGTCAGAAGATAAATGGTGTATGTGTCAAGTTTGTACACGCAAGCATGACTATGAGTACCTAAATTATCGTTGTATTCAATGTGATATTTATATTGGTTTAGGATGTGCCAAAAATGGCGTACGAAACCACATTATCTATCACACTAGCCACCAACACCCCATAATATCCATCCCTATGGATATTTTGGCAAATTGTCATGCGTGTGGCAACAAACACCAAGGAAACTTTTATCACTGTACCACTTGTTTCTGTTTTTTCGCCCATAGAGATTGTGTTTTTCTCCATAAAAAGTTGTTAATTCAAAATTTTAGAAAGGACAATATTAATTTCTTTCATGCTCACCCGCTCACACTTGCATATTCATTTCCAAGAGATGTTCAAAAAGCTAAATTTCATCCAAGGTGTAAGGTATGTGACCTGCAATTTGATGAGAATCTATGGATTTATAAATGTGACAAATATCGATATTATGCGCACACAGATTGGGCAACTACATCAAAAAAGGCATCATACGATATTGTCATCCGCCGGAAACAAGCAGGTACGTACAAACCGTCACTAAATGTAAGTTTGTAATATATTGCATTTAATTATCAACGCAAGAAAACTGAGTTTTAGTTTCAGAGGCTTTAGTGTTACAAAGAAGTGTCAATAAATCTAACTTTCTTGTGACGCTTTTTAAAAAGTGTGAGTAAATAATTAAAATTGTGACATTTAATGACATTTTTGTGGAAAATATGTGTCTCAAAAAGCAAAGAATATATCCTTACACTCAATAGTTTGACACTTTTGGTACTTTTCGGGACACTTTTTCTTATCTGTCACTAATAACTATGTTAGTGGGTATATGTAATTATGTAATTGCCCCTTAATAACTTAGTGATTGTATGTGTGAAATATACAGTTGTCAAAAATTACGAAGATTCTGACTATCCTGACCTTCTCTATCTCCCATTCCCCGATCAAACTGCTGCGTTAAAACACTTTTATGGAGAAAGTGGATCAAGGGCCTTCGAAACCAACCTGACACATCCTTTTCATCAACACCCATTAACTCTTGTAGATACACCATGCCGTAATGATATTACAGCAACACCTACCTCTTCAAGAATAACCACACCATCTGGTCATGATTCAATGAAAATGGTTGAAGTTTTATGTGATTCATGCATAAGACCAATCACAAACATGCCGTTCTACAAATGTACAGCTTCTGATGAGGGATGCAACTTTATTCTCCATGTGTACACAATCAGTAACACTTTATATAGGGCTAAACTAACAGTTACAGCAATCAGTAACCCTAACACTTACAGCTTATGAACGAATTGCAGCTTATGAACGAATTGCAGCTTATGAAACTGATATGAACTGTTGTATTGAATTTGCCCCAAATAAAGTGAAAAGCTTATGAACTGTTGTATTGAATTGCTTATGAACTGTTATAAATTTGCTCCAAATATCGGGTCGGGTTGTAGTAGATCCGCGTGTTTTTATTCACCAGACTTTTTTTACTTTTTCTTCTTTTTTTTTGACCAATTATAGATGTGCCTCCTGATACGTGACTACTCACGGGACTTGGAGTTGATTTTTGGATGTGAACCAACTTATAAGAATTTTTTTATGAGTTAAGATCATTTGAGGACAAAACTTTATTTACATACAAAGGGACTAATCTCTACCATCCATCTTCCCTCCATCTTTATTTGATCTAATGGATGAGATTAATCCCAACAATTTAAAAAACCCACTTTCATCCTTTTTTTTTCAAATATTAATATCTTTCAAACCGTTAATCATTAAACGAAAAAAAATATACCGTTACGACGAGCATTTAATTATCTTTCTATAGACAGGCAATTTGATATACTTTCGACAATTTTTTTTTTTCGTTTTTTTCACGTTTTTTT
>LBNU01034809.1:21144-32130 GCA_014162995.1 Artemisia annua
GTAATATCACATGTGATATATCACATGTGATATTACACATCACATGTAATATTACACTAATATCACATGTGATATTACACATCACATGTGATATTACACATCACATGTGATATTACACTAATATCACATGTGATATGTAATATCACATGTGATATTTTTTTCGGCCAGGAAAAAAAACGTGAAAAAAACGATTTTTTTTTTGTCGAAAGTATATCAAATTGCCTGTCTATAGAAAAGTAATTAAATGCTCGTCGCGATGGTGTAATTATTTTCGCTTAACGATTAACGGTTTAAGATATATTTAAATTATAAAAAATGGGTTAAATATTAAAATGCTTTTAATCTCAACCATTAGATCAAATAAAGAGGGAGGGAAGATGGATGGTGGGGATGAGTCCCTTGGTATGTGAGGAATCTTTGGTTTCTAAAATAACTCGATTCATAAACCTAAGTAACCAAAAAAAAATTTGTTACATGTTTTCTTGTGTTCCAACTCATCACACGACACAAACTTTAAAACAGATATAAGGACTCATAATAAGGCATGTCTCCAAATAAAGGAGATTTCCTCCTTTCTAGCCTTGATTCACGAAATCACAATAAAAACACAATAATCGGAATTTACTTGTTTCCTTATTTCACACACGCTCCTCTTGTCTTCTATATGATCCGGTCTTCTTTATTTTTTTCTTTTCTTCCATACAACACAAACAGACACAACACCAGTGACGGAGCCAGAAACTTTTAGTAAGGTGGGCCGAAATGAATACATTTGAGAAAAATAAATTAACGATTTTAAAAGTTTCAATATAAGATATTTTCATTTCAACCACTCACGACATCGTCAAAGTAATCTAAAAGACTAAAACAATATCTAACTGTCAAAGCTTATATACAAAAATAATCAGTTTAAAACTAAGCAATGGTAATGAAAAATAAGTAATTCTTTTACTCTAAAAGTAAGAACATAACCAATATAATGGATGCTTCCTAATATAAAAATACGCAGGGTTGAACAAAAACAAGTTAGATGCTGTCCAGCTAACTACGAATTTTCAATCGAATGCCTTCTATACTACTTTGGATGGACTGGTAAGGTGGGCCAAAAGTAATTAGCAAGTAATTAATAGGCTAAATACATTAGAATATACATATACTATATGTATTTGGTAAAAGATTTGGGTTGTCCATGGCCCATCCCACCTTCAACATGGCTCCGTCCCTGCACAACACACAATTATATCAAACCCTAAACATACCCAAACACCACACGGCGGCAACTTTTATTCTTGTTCCAGTTTCTGTCGATCAAAAACGTGTGCAAAGGAGGTTCACTAGTGGTCTTATTGTGAATTCGTGACCATGGTTGCTGCTGTTGACAAGAGACTTTATAAACATGGAAATATCGGCTGTAATCTTTTCTGGTTCAAAAGGTGCGAAGGGAGGAGGTTTGATCGCTGGTTTAAGCGTGGTCAAAGGTGTATGTGGCTCGTGTATTTTCTGGTTTGACAAGATTTTTGGTCGTGGGTTTTTCATTGGAGTCGAGGGTGTGGACTATTGCTGGTGTCGACTTGTGGGCTGAGTATCGATCTTCTCTTTGTTCCTTTTCTTTCTTCTGGTCGTTTCAAGGGTAAGCCTTCTTAACCTTGTTCAATTTTTCCCTTGATTACTTCTGTTTCGATCGTGTCTTATGTTTCCTAATCGGCTATCATGATTAATCAAACAAGAGTTCACATAAAAGAATAACACAACACTATCCTGACTAAAGCTTTGGGTACTGAGCAACAGAAGTTCTTNTAGGAACTTGGTAAATCAAGTTTCTTCGCACACGCTCACTTGCCTGAAGACCAACGAATATCAGAAATATTGCCACAAAAGTTTATCAATATCAAGAGCTACTAAAAGAACTCCATAGAACAACAAGCTAGACTAAAGCTTTTGACTAAGCTCAAAAACTACAAACACACCATGATGTTCTTAGTCTCCATTCGATTACAAATTTACAATTACTTAATCCGAATAATGTGTTAACCTTACAGTCCGAATCTTCTGTTAGCATTATATATGCTTCAGTTATTAAAAGCAGATAAGAGTATCACAAGTCCTTATAGTTCAAATCATCCACCATCTTAAGCAACCTATATGTGAAAAAGAAACCATAAAAACAAAGTTGACAGTCTCGTCAAACAATCTTCATGTGCAAGCACTAAACACATGAATGTGCTTCATAATTACTAACTCTAATTACGGCACATAACCTCTATTCTTATGATACAACACTAATTAAGTAAGCCAACTCTATTTTATATAACCCCAAATTGAAAAAACAATAACTGATATTTTATAGGAATTAGAAAAACAACAATCAATCTTCAAAAAATATATAATTAACAAATTACAGATTTAGCTAATCGAGCATGTATTATGCCCACCTTTTGATATAAATACGTCAAGTATTATTTGGTATGATGACCACGGAGGAGGTGGAAGAGTGTGGTCATGTGGGGTTAGTGAATGTTAGCAGAAAGGAAGGATGAAAGTGTATAGATAGCGGTTAGTGCGGTCGGTTTGGGTGGGTCATTGGTGATGAGATCGAAGAATAAACACATTAAAAGTACATGATTCCGTATGATGAATAGACACGGAAACCCATTTTTGGGAGTAAAACACTCTGTGATCTGAATCGTGATAGGTTAAGAGCAGAGTGGGTGTTAGTGTCCGACGTGCTTGTGACAGTGGAGGTGGTTAACTTCGGTTGGTGATTTTGTTTAGAGCAATGAAGGTGAGTGTGTTGTCTAATGAGAAGCATGCCCCATAATAATGATGTAGCGAGGGTTTCAGCAATTGCGTTTAAAGAATAAGAGGGAAAAACGCCGCTTAATAACTTTGGGAAAAAGAATGTGAATCAATTTTTGGAAAACTTGGAGGAATGTATAAGTTGTGAATATTTTAGTGGTGACCATATATGACATTTGTCACACTGTTAAATGTTGACATTAATTGTCACTAAATCATACGCACAATGTTCAAACTACTTTATAGTTGTCACCACATTTCAAATTCATATGCGCTAAATATCAGCAAAAAATAATATCACTTTAAAATAATGTGTGACAACTTGACTATATATTTAGTCACTTTAAATAATGTGTGACAGAACTGTAGTTATATGATTTAAGCCACATACAAATTACTTCATTAACGTAATGGATTTGCACACTGTTTCAATTGTGTGGAGCATATATTTTGTCAGCATACGTATGTAGATGAATGTGACTAATGTTTCAATATGTTATTTATCTGTCACATGTCCTAAAGTGTATTATGTGACGTAAAATAATCAAAAATAAAATGTTACCAGAGATACCTCTCAGTTCACAGAAAATATATTCGGAATGTTGACTGAGCTCATTGGAAAGACTATAATCGTCTAACAGAGTGCGGAGTCAAGTGTGGTCTTTTATATTGCTGGTACATTTAGTCAAATAAAAAAGTTATTGTGTGCCGTCGAAAAACAGCATGTCGTGACGAAAGTCATTTTTGTAGCCTAGTGACTTAACTCTTCCACCGCAACCCATATGTGCACGTCCACAGGTGCCAGCCAAGATCGCCCCTGCTATCCTGACTACAAGCTCTAGGTACTGATCAACACAAGTTCTTGTGTGATAAGCTTGGTATGCTGGACATGTTCAGGGGGTTAAAGGTTTGAGGGAGGGTGTTGAATGTGTTGGTCAAACCTTTCCTTCATATATGTTCAAGGCTGGTTCTGTCATTTACAGAACCTTTCTAACTCTAACTTGTTTGTCTCCATGTTTGTCAATGTAATTGGTTTTGTGCAGGGGCTAAGGTGGCAAGAGCAAAGATGCGTGCTGATATATTGTCTCCTTCCTCTGCTAGGGCTTCACTCACCTTTGATCACTGGCCTCTTCTCCAACGGCCTAAAATCTTTTGCACAATAAATCTTATTGTATTGATGAGTTCTATTCATTATTGATCTCATCTCTTTTATCTGTATTGTATGTGATTGTTCACATACTTATTCTGGTCTCTTCTTGTATTGAACATATAACTCTTTACTTTGAATCAAGGGGTGGTTGGTTGGATTCTATCTTGTGTTCTTATTATATTTTACATGGTATCAGAGCTAGGTTCTTGATTATCGTGTAAGCTGGTGATTTGGGTTTCTAGGGTTTCATCTGATTTTTGGGGTTTTCCTTAATTGGAGTGAGATCTGGTTGATTCGTGGTTAACTCGACACTTCTTGTTGGGTTAATTGGTGGTGGTGACTAGATCTGGTGAATTAGGGTGTGATCTTGGAAACCCTAATTTTTTCCTAGATTTGGGGATTCTTGTTTTTGGAGGTTACTGGTGTTTATTGGACCTGATTCTTTCATAATATCTCTTAACTAAGTGAATTAAGAGTATTGTGATTCTCTTCCGCACTCTTTACCGTATAGCACTGTAAGTCTCTTCCCTTTCTTTTAAGATTACTTGGTTTTAGTTTAGAGGGTGCAAACGGTGTAGCTAACATCTTGATCTGCCTCCCTGAGAGGTGTGAATACCTGCTCTGGTCACACCCAGTCCTCTAGGCTAGGCCTTGTAATTCTTGGGTGTGTTTTTCTCCTGTTTCTTTGTTGGTTTCTTGCTTGGAGGTTATTTGTCTATCTCTTGTTTATCTGTTGCTTATTTGTTCTATATGGCCCCCAGTGGTAGTAATGAGACTCTTATTAGCAGTCTTGATTTGAGTAGTCCTTTATACTTGCATGCTAATGATGTTAGTACCAGTTCTATTATATCTGTGAAACTTACTGGGACTGACAATTATAGAGTTTGGTCCACTGCTATGAAACTTGCCATTAATACTAGAAATAAAACTGGATTTACTGATGGTACTTGTACTAAGGCCTCTTATGTTTCTAGTGAAGTTTTGGCTAATCAGTGGGAAAGATGTAACTCTATTGTGCTATCTTGGTTGCTTAATTCTGTGTCTGAAGAATTGTATCTTTGTCAAATGTTCTCTGTGAATGCTCATGATGTCTGGACTGAACTTAAGGAAACTTATGATAAATTTGATGGATCCATAATTCTAAACCTAATGCAAAAAATTAATAACTTCAAACAAGGTGAATTATCTGTTTCTGAGTATTATCATAAGCTGAATTCTTTGTGGAGAGAGTTTGATATTATGACTAAATTGCCTAAGTGTGTATGTGCTGCTAGAGAAGATGTGTTAAAACACAATCAACTTATGAAACTTATGCAATTTCTCATGGGTCATAATGATGTTTATCAACCAATCAGAAGTAGTATTCTCTCTAGAGAAACACTTCCTGATGTGAAAGATGCTTTTGCTATTGTCTCTAGAGAAGAGTCTCATAGAGGCATTGCCTCTTCTTCCTCTTCTGGTTCTGACTCTAAACCCCAAATTGCTGGTTTTGTTTCTAAAACTAATTGGACTAATAATGGGAATAAAAGATTTGACAATAAGAAGGTTTTTAACTCTGATAATAAAAAGTTTGTTAATACTGGGAACAACAATGGGAACAAAGGGCCTTATCCAAACTTGCTTTGCACTCATTGTAATAAAATTGGTCACACTGTTGACAGATGTTTTGAACTTAATGGATACCCTCCTGGTTATAACAAAAATCCTGGCCAAAAACAAACTAATTTCAAACCTTCTTATCATGCTAATTCTAGCTCCACATCTGTTGAAAATGGTTCTTCCATGACTTTTACTAATGAGCAGATGTTGAAACTTATGAACCTGATCAATGAAATGCCCTCTAGCAATGTTCAAGCCAATATGTCAGGTATAACAAGCTTTATGAACAATAATGTTTTCTTCAATATCAATTTTCACAAGTTTTATAATCACAATACTGCCTTATGTAAAGTCAGTATTGGGTGGATTATTGATTCAGGGGCAAATCAACACATGACCATTAACACTCTTAATATGTTTAGCATTGTTGATATTTCTGGCCTAAATCTTACTGTGGGTCACCCCAATGGTACCCTTGCTAAAATCAAATACATTGGCAATCTAAAACTTTCTGATAAAGTCATCTTATATGATGTGTTGGTGGTTCCTGAATATTGTGTTAGTCTTTTGTCTGTGCATAAACTTATCAAGGACAGCAGAATGTTTGTTGGTTTTGATGAATCTAAGTGTTACATTCAGGATTTGACTCAAAACAAAATCATGGGGACTGGTAGTGAAAATGGTGGCCTCTATTTGTTTGATACACCCTCTCCTATTGCTTCTAAACATCAAACAATGGGTAATTTGTCTGTTACTTGCTATGTTTCTAAATCTTTGTGGCATAACAGGCTTGGTCATCCCTCTGACCAAGCTGTTGACATGCTTCTATCTGATCTTAAGATCACCAAAGGATCTCATGTGTCTCCTTGTGACATCTGTCACAAGGCTAAACAGACCAGGGAACCTTTTCCTCTTAGTGACCATAAGAGTTCTGCCATTGGTGATCTTATTCATATAGACCTCTGGGGTCCCTACAAGGTCACTAGTAGAGAAGGTTTTCGATACTTTATGACCATTGTTGATGATTTTACCAGGACTGTTTGGATATATCTTGTTAAAACTAAAGATGAAGTTTATAACTTGTTCATTAATTTTGTCAATCTGATTCTAAACCAATTTAAATGTGGTATTAAAACTGTGAGATCAGACAATGGGACTGAATTTGTTAATAATAAAATGAGCAATTTGTTTAGCAGTCTTGGTATTATTCATCAAACTACTTGTGCTTACACTCCTCAGCAAAATGGGATTGCTGAGAGAAAGCACAGGCATCTCCTAAATATTGCTAGGAGTTTGTTGTTTCAAAGTGGCATTCCTCTAAGTATGTGGCCTGAATGCATTTTAACTGCTGCCTATCTAATTAACAGGTTGCCATCTTCTGTTCTGAGTGGAAAATCTCCTTTTGAGCTTGTGTATGGTCAAAAACCTAAACTATCTCATCTGAGATGCTTTGGTTGCTTATGTTTCTCTTCTGTGCTTAGTGTATGGTCAAAAACCTAAACTATCTCATCTGAGATGCTTTGGTTGCTTATGTTTCTCTTCTGTGCTTAATAATTCTGATAAGTTGTCTCCCAGATCTGAAAAATGTGTTTTAATTGGATTCTCTACAACAAAAAAGGCTTACAAAGTCTACAGTCTTGAATCTAAAATGGTTTCTTACTCTAGAGATGTTCAATTTTATGAAACCATTTTCCCTTTCAAAATGAATTCTAGCCTTCAAACTGATCAGAATTATGATGCTACTCTAAATGATCAAAATTTCTTTAATGAAAAAATCATTCGAATCCCTATGATGAAAGGAAAGGCCAAAATACACCCAATGATGAAGGTAATGCCTCTTCTTGCCCTAGAAGTACAAATACTTCTTGTGATAGTGAGACTAATGGCAACGCAGCATCTATGGGTGATAAAACTCGATCTGAGGGAAATGTCCCATCCAATTCTGACCATGAAAATACACAAGCTCTTCCTACTCAAAATTTGAGTCCTGTGCAACCTCCCCTTAGAAGGTCCAGCAGATCTGTCAAAGCTCCTGCTAAGTTCAATGATTATGTTGTGAGTAGCAATGTGAAATATGGCCTTGAAAATATGTGTCTTATTCTAATCTTGATCATGCTAATTACTGTTTTTCCACTACTCTGAATAAATCGGTTGAGCCCTCTTCTTATGAAGAGGCTTCTAAATATGCTCACTGGAATCAGGCCATGAACAATGAGGTATCTGCTTTAAAAAGGAACAATACTTGGACTGAGTTTGATCTTCCTGAAGGAAGAACACCTGTTAGTAGTAAATGGTTATGGAAAATCAAGTATAAATCTACTGGTAAAGTAGATAAATATAAAGCTAGGGTGGTTGCCAGAGGCTTTAGTCAGAGGGAGGGATTTGATTACATGGAAACTTTCAGTCCTGTAGTTAAAATGTCCACTGTCAGATGCATGATTAATGTTGCTATTTGTAATAACTGGAGTGTTTTCATACATTTTCGTCCGTTTTCTTAAGTTTTCACCCGTTTTCGTCCGTTCTCATACATATTCGTCTATTTTCTTACTTTTTTTTCTGTTTTCGTTCGTTTTTATACGTTTTCGGCCGGTTATACGTTT
This sequence comes from Artemisia annua, assembly GCA_014162995.1. Classification (NCBI taxonomy): domain Eukaryota; kingdom Viridiplantae; phylum Streptophyta; class Magnoliopsida; order Asterales; family Asteraceae; genus Artemisia; species Artemisia annua. Next base: position 29,290 of record LBNU01034809.1, read on the forward strand.
CATATGTTTTCGTCCGTTTTCACAAGTTTTCGTCCGTTTTCTTACGTTTTAGTCCGTTTTAAAACGTTTTCATCCGTTTTTATACGTTTCGTCCGATTTTATACATTTTCATATGTTTTCGTCCGTTTTCATACGTTTTCGTCTGTTTTTATACATTTTTGTCCGTTTTCAGATGATTTCGTCCGTTTTCTACATATTCGTCCGTTTTCTTACGTTTTTGTCCATTTTCTTACGTTTTCGTCCGTTTTTAAATTATTTTGGCCATTTTCGGACATTTTCATACGTTTTTGAATACCACAAGTAATATTTTGAATATCAGAAGTGATATTCTAAACATTACAAGTGATTTTCAACTAATGTTTTGTAACATGAAAATCACAAGTGATATTCAAAATATCACTTGTGATATTCTGAATATCACAAGTTATTTTCAACAAATGTTTTGTAACATGAAAATCATTTGTGATATTATGAATATCACAAGTGATATTCAGAAAATCACAAGTGATATTCAAAATATCACAAGTGATTTCATGTTTTTTTTTTAATTCACGTTATTTTTTCACTTTTTACGTTTTTGTATGTATTCATACGTTTTTGTCCGTTTTCGTTCGTTTAATATCACAAGTGATATTCTAAATATCACAAGTTATTTTTAACAAATGTTTTGTAACATGAAAATCACAAGTGATATTCTGAATATCACAAGTGATATTCAGAAAATCACAAGTTATTTCAAGTTTTTTTAATTCACGTTTTTTTTCACTTTCTTACGTTTTTGTCTGCATTAATACGTTTTCGTCCATTTTTGTTCATTTTCATACGTTTTCGTTCATTTTCATACGTTTCTGAATATCACAATTGATATTCTTAATATCACACGTGATATTATGTGATATTCTAAATATCACTTGTTTTTAAGAATATCAATTATCGTATTTAGAAACGTATGAAAATGGACGAAAACATAGGAAAATGAAACGAATACGTTTTCATCCGTTTTTATACGTTTTTGTCCGTTTTCATACGTTTTCGTCCGTTTTTATACGTTTTTGTCCTTTTTCATACGTTTTCATCCGTTTTCATCTTTTTCGCCTGTTTTCGTCTGTTTTCATACGTTTTCGTCCGTTTTATAACGTTCGTCCTTTGCCATACGTTTTCGTCCGTTTTCATCCTATTTCCTACATCTTCATCCGTTTTTAACGTTTTCATTCGTTTTCATTCGTTTTCATTCGTTTTTTATTGTTTTCGACCGTTTTCAGGCGTTTTCATACATTTCTGAATATCGCTAGTGATTGATATTCTGAATATCACAATTGATATTCTGAATATCACAAGTGATATTCTGAATATCAAGAGTGATTTCAGAATATCACTAATTCCAAATATCATAAGTGATATTCTGGATATTACAAGTGATTTTCAACAAATGTTTTGTAACATGAAAATCACAAGTGATATTCAGAATATCACAAGTGATTTCACGTTTTTATTTAATTCACGTTTTTTTCACTTTCTAACGTTTTTGTCCGTATTCATACGTTTTCGTTTGTTTTCATACGTTTTCGTCCGTTTTCATACGTTTCTGAATATCACAATTGATATTCTTCATATCACTTGTGACATTCTGTGATATTCTAAATATCACTTGTGATATTAAGAATATCAATTGTGATATTTTGTGATATTCTAAATATCACTTATGATATTAAGAATATCAATTGGGATATTTAGAAACGTATAAAAATGGACGAAAACAAACGAATACGTATGAAAGCGTAAAACCCATCTGAAAACGGTCGAAAACGTATGAAAAATGGAAGAAAACAAAAGAAAACATACAAAAACGTATGAAAACGAAAAAAACATATGAAAACGTGAAAAAACTGCCGATAACGTATTAAAACGGACGAAAGCGTCTAAAAACAGAAAAAAATGTACAATAACGAAATAAAACGCATCAAAATGGACGTAAACATATGAAAATGAACAAAAACATCGGAAAGCGTTTTGTAACATGAAAATCACAAGTGATGTTCTGAATATCACATGTCATATTCTGAATATCACAGAAAATCACAAGTGATATTCAGAAAATCACAAGTGATATTCAGAATATCACAAGTGATTTCACGTTTTTTTTAATTAACGTTTTTTTACTTTCTAACGTTTTTGTCCATTTTCAGAATATTACAAGTGGTATTCGGTGATATTAAGAATATCAATTGTGATATTTAGAAACGTAAGCAAACGAACGAATACGTATGAAAGCGTAAAAACATGTTTGAAAACGGATGAATACGTATGAAAAATGGACGAAAACGAAAGAAAACAGATGAAAACGGAGGAAGGCATATGAAAATGGACGAAAATGTATGAAAACGTGTAAAAACTGCCGAGAACGTATGAAAACGGACGAAAACGTCTAAAACCTGTCAAAAATGTATAAAAACAAAAGAAAACGGACGAAAACGTATCAAAACGGACGAAAACGTATATAAACGTATGAAAATAGACAAAACATATAAAAACAGACGAAAACGTAAAAAAATGGATGAAAAACGTATGAAAATGGACAAAAACATATGAAAACGAACAAGAATGTCTGAAAACGTATATAAGCTGCCGAAACATGTGAAGATGGACGAAAACGTCTGAAAACGGACAAAAATGTATGAAAACGGACGAAAACGTATGAAAACGGAAGAAAACGTATGAAAACAGACGAAAACGTATAAATACAGACGAAAACGTAAAAGAATGGATGAAAACGGACGAAAACATATGATAACGAACAAAAACGTCTGAAAACGTATAAAAGCTGCCGAAACGTATGAAGAC
>LBNU01034809.1:36328-48106 GCA_014162995.1 Artemisia annua
AGCTAGGGTTTCAGTCAATTGGTTTAAAAGATAAGAGGGAAAAACCCCGCTTAATAACTTTGGGGAAAAAGGGAATGTGAATTCAATTTTTGGGGAAAACTTTGGAGGGAATGTATAAGTTGTGAATATTTTAGTGTGACCATATATGACATTTGGTCACACTGTTAAAGTGTGTGACATATATTTGTCACTTTTAAATTCATACGTCACTAATGTTTCAAACTTACTTTATAGTTGTCACACATTTCAAATTCATATGCGGCTAAATATTCAGCAAAAAATAATAGTCACTTTTAAATAATGTGTGACAAACTTGACTATATGATTTAGTCACTTTTAAATAATGTGTGACAAACTTGAGTATATGATTTAGCCACATACACAATTACTTCATGTAACCGTATATGGATTTTGGTCACACTGTTCAATTGTGTGACATATATTTGTCACATACGTATTTATATAATGTGACTAATGTTTCAAACTTATTTGTATCTGTCACATGTCCTAAATTATATGTGACTAAATAATCAAAAAAAAAAATTTACAAGATACCTCTAGTCACGAAAATATTCGAATGTGTGACTGTAGCCTCAGTTGGAAAGACGAAATCGTCACACAAGTCGGATCAAGTGTGGCTGTTTATTTTATTCTGGTACATTTAGTCAAATAAAAAAGTTATTGTGTGGCCGTTCGAAAAACAGCATGTGTGACGAAAGGTCATTTTTGGCCTAGTGATAACTACTTCACCTGGCCAACCCATATGTGGCACGTGCCACAGGTGGCCAGGCCATAGATCCGCCCCTGCTATCCTGACTAAAGCTCTAGGTACTGATCAACACAAGTTCTTGTGTGATAAGCTTGGTATGCTGGACATGTTCAGGGTTAAAGGTTTGAGGGAGGGTGTTGAATGTGTTGGTCAAACCTTTCCTTCATAATGTTCAAGGGTTGGTTCTGTCATTTACAGAACCTTTCTAACTCTAACTTGTTTGTCTTTCCATGTTTGTCATGTATTGTTTTGTGCAGGGGCCTAAGGTGGTCAAGAGCAAAGATGCTGGCTATATATTGTCTCTTCCTCTGCTAGGGCTTCACTCACCTTTTATCACTGCCTCTTCTCCAACGGCTCTAAAATCTTTTGCACAATAAATCTTATTGTATTGATGAGTTCTATTCATTATTGATCTCATCTCTTTTATCTGTATTGTATGTGATTGTTCACATACTTATTCTGGTCTCTTCTTGTATTGAACATATAACTCTTTACTTTGAATCAAGGGGTGGTTGGTTGGATTCTATCTTGTGTTCTTATTATATTTTACATGGTATCAGAGCTAGGTTCTTGATTATCGTGTAAGCTGGTGATTTGGGTTTCTAGGGTTTCATCTGATTTTTGGGGTTTTCCTTAATTGGAGTGAGATCTGGTTGATTCGTGGTTAACTCGACACTTCTTGTTGGGTTAATTGGTGGTGGTGACTAGATCTGGTGAATTAGGGTGTGATCTTGGAAACCCTAATTTTTTCCTAGATTTGGGGATTCTTGTTTTTGGAGGTTACTGGTGTTTATTGGACCTGATTCTTTCATAATATCTCTTAACTAAGTGAATTAAGAGTATTGTGATTCTCTTCCGCACTCTTTACCGTATAGCACTGTAAGTCTCTTCCCTTTCTTTTAAGATTACTTGGTTTTAGTAAAGAGGGTGCAAACGGTGTGGCTAACATCTTGATCTGCCTCCCTGAGAGGTATGAATACCTGCTCTGGTCACACCCAGTCCTCTAGGCTAGGCCTTGTAATTCTTGGGTGTGTGTTTTCTCCTGTTTCTTTGTTGGTTTCTTGCTTGGAGGTTATTTGTCTATCTCTTGTTTATCTGTTGCTTATTTGTTCTATATGGCCCCCAGTGGTAGTAATGAGACTCTTATTAGCAGTCTTGATTTGAGTAGTCCTTTATAATTGCATGCTAATGATGTTAGTACCAGTTCTATTATATCTGTGAAACTTACTGGGACTGACAATTATAGAGTTTGGTCCACTGCTATGAAACTTGCCATTAATACTAGAAATAAAACTGGATTTATTGATGGTACTTGTACTAAGGCCTCTTATGTTTCTAGTGAAGTTTTGGCTAATCAGTGGGAAAGATGTAACTCTATTGTGCTATCTTGGTTGCTTAATTCTGTGTCTGAAGAATTATATCTTTGTCAAATGTTCTCTATGAATGCTCATGATGTCTGGACTGAACTTAAGGAAACTTATGATAAATTTGATGGATCCATAATTCTAAACCTAATGCAAAAAATTAATAACTTCAAACAAGGTGAATTATCTGTTTCTAAGTATTATCATAAGCTGAATTCTTTGTGGAGAGAGTTTGATATTATGACTAAATTGCCTAAGTGTGTATGTGCTGCTAGAGAAGATGTGTTAAAGCACAATCAACTTATGAAACTTATGCAATTTCTCATGGGTCTTAATGATGTTTATCAACCAATCAGAAGTAGTATTCTCTCTAGAGAAACACTTCCTGATGTGAAAGATGCTTTTGCTATTGTCTCCAGAGAAGAGTCTCATAGAGGCATTGCCTCTTCTTCCTCTTCTGGTTCTGACTCTAAACCCCAAATTGCTGGTTTTGTTTCTGAAACTAATTGGACTAATAATGGGAATAAAAGATTTGACAATAAGAAGGTTTTTAACTCTGATAATAAAAAGTTTGTTAATACTGGGAACAACAATGGGAACAGAGGGCCTTATCCAAACTTGCTTTGCACTCATTGTAATAAAATTGGTCACACTGTTGACAGATGTTTTGAACTTAATGATGTTTTCTTCAATATAAATTTTCATAAGTTTTATAACAACAATACTGCCTTATGTAAAGTCAGTATTGGATGGATTATTGATTCAGGGGCAAACCAACACATGACTATTAATACTCTTAATATGTTTAGCATTGTTGATATTTCTGGCCTAAATCTTACTATGGGTCACCCCAATGGTACCCTTGCTAAAATCAAATACATTGGCAATCTAAAACTTTCTGATAAAGTCATCTTATATGATGTGTTGGTGGTTCCTGAATATTGTGTTAGTCTTTTGTCTGTGCATAAACTTATCAAGGACAGCAGAATGTTTGTTGGTTTTGATGAATCTAAGTGTTACATTCAGGATTTGACTCGAAACAAAATCATGGGGACTGTAGTGAAAATGGTGGCCTCTATTTGTTTGATACACCCTCTCCTATTGCTTCTAAACATCAAACAATAGGTAATTTGTCTGTTACTTGCTATGTTTCTAAATCTTTGTGGCATAACAGGCTTGGTCATCCCTCTGACCAAGCTGTTGACATGCTTCTATTTGATCTTAAGATCACCAAAGGATCTCATGTGTCTCCTTGTGACATCTGTCACAAGGCTAAACAGACTAGGGAACCTTTTCCTCTTAGTGACCATAAGAGTTCTGCCATTGGTGATCTTATTCATATAGACCTCTGGTGTCCCTACAAGGTCACTAGTAGAGAAAGTTTTCGATACTTTATGACCATTGTTGATGATTTTACCAGGACTGTTTGGATATATCTTGTTAAAAATAAAGATGAAGTTTATAACTTGTTCATTAATTTTGTCAATCTGATTCTAAACCAATTTAAATGTGGTATTAAAACTGTGAGATCAGACAATGGGACTGAATTTGTTAATAATAAAATGAGCAATTTGTTTAGCAGTCTTGGTATTATTCATCAAACTACTTGTGCTTAAACTCCTTAGCAAAATGGGATTGCTGAGAGAAAGCACAGGCATCTCCTAAATATTGCTAGGAGTTTGTTGTTTCAAAGTGGCATTCCTTTAAGTATGTGGCCTGAATGCATTTTAACTACTGCCTATCTAATTAACAGGTTGCCGTCTTCTGTTCTGAGTGGAAAATCTCCTTTTGAGCTTGTGTATGGTCAAAAACCTAAACTATCTCATCTGAGATGCTTTGGTTGCTTATATTTCTCTTCTGTGCTTAATAATTCTGATAAGTTGTCTCCCAGATCTGAAAAATGTGTTTTAATTGGATTCTCTACAACAAAAAAGGCTTACAAAGTCTACAGTCTTGAATCTAAAATGGTTTCTTACTCTAGAGATGTTTAATTTTATGAAACCATTTTCCCTTTCAAAATGAATTCTAGCCTTCAAACTGATCAGAATTATGATGCTACTCTAAATGATCAAAATTTCTTTAATGAAAAAATCATTTGAATCCCTATGATGAAAGGAGAGGCCAAAATACACCCAATGATGAAGGTAATGCCTCTTCTTGCCCTAGAAGTACAAATACTTCTTGTGATAGTGAGACTAATGGCAACACAGCATCTATGGGTGATAAAACTCCATCTGAGGGAAATGTCCCATCCAATTCTGACCATGAAAATACACAAGCTCTTCCTACTCAAAATTTGAGTCCTGTGCAACCTCCCCTTAGAAGGTCCAGCAGATCTGTCAAAGCTCCTGCTAAGTTCAATGATTATGTTGTGAGTAGCAATGTGAAATATGGCCTTGAAAATATGTGTCTTATTCTAATCTTGATCCCACTAATTACTGTTTTTCCACTACTCTGAATAAATCGGTTGAGCCCTCTTCTTATGAAGAGGCTTCTAAATATGCTCACTGGAATCAGGCCATGAACAATGAGGTATCTGCTTTAAAAAGGAACAATACTTGGACTGAGTGTGATCTTCCTGAAGGAAGAACACCTGTTAGTAGTGAATGGTTATGGAAAATCAAGTATAAATCTACTAGTGAAGTAGATAAATATAAAGCTAGGGTGGTTGCCAGAGGCTTTAGTCAGAGGGAGGGATTTGATTACATGGAAACTTTCAGTCCTGTAGTTAAAATGTCCACTGTCAGATGCATGATTAATGTTGCTATTTGTAATAACTGGAGTATCTTTCAATTAGATGTTAATAATGCTTTTCTATATGGTGACTTAACTGAGGATGTTTATATGACCCTTCCTCCTGGCTTTGATGATCATAAGTCTAAAGTTGTGAAGCTTAATAAGTCCTTGTATGGGCTTAAACAGGCTCCCAGGCAATGGAATGCCAAATTAACTGAGACTCTTTGTGAACATGGCTTTATACCGTCCAAATTTGATTATTCTCTGTTTACTAAGAGTTCTGGGAACATGTTTATGGTTTTACTTGTGTATGTTGATGACATTGTCATTACTAGCAATGATGTTAATGAAATTGAAAGATTTAAAGTTTTGCTAAAAAACAAGTTTCAAATTAAAGATTTGGAAAAACTTAAGTACTTTCTTGGAATTGAAGTTCTGGAAAATGAAAATTGTGTTTGTCTAAGTCAAAGGAAGTATTGCCTTGATCTCTTACATGAATATGGCTTGCTTGCAGCCAAACATGTTGATGCCCCTTTGCCTGAAAACACTACCTTGAATCATATTGAAATAGAAGATGATAAAGCCTTGTCTAATGTTGGCAATTATCAAAAATTGGTTGGGAAGTTGATTTGAAAGCTCAGCTAGAAACAAAGAACTTGACAATCAAAAACCTGAAAAACCGTATTACTGAATTGTGTTATATGTGTAATGAAGTTAAAGCTAAACATGACTGCGCTGTTATTGAATTGGAACATAATGTGGCTAATTTACTTGCTAAAAATGAGACTTTGAAACATCAGTGTAATGAATTGCGTGATTCTATCAAAGATACGAAAACTAAGACTTTAGAACACATAACCTCTTTGAATGCCAAAAATGATGAATTCAATGCTCAACTTTTGGAAAAGGGTTTCCCAATTGCAGCATTAAAAAATGAGCTAAGAAAAGCAACAGAGAATAGTGTGAACACTAAGTTTGCAAAACCATCAATCTTGGGGAAACCACTTTTACCATCGAATAGAAACCAATCAGTTGTTAGACAACCGACCGTGTTTAGATCTGAACGACCAAAATTTTCAAATACTCGGTTTGCCTCCCAAGTTGACGCGGAACAAGTTTTGACAAAACCAGTCACTCCACATTATTTGCCTAAATCTGATGATTCTAGCTCTGCGAAATCTCAACATGTAGTTACTACTGCTCCCAGCTCCTCTTGGTATAGTTCCAAAATAGTGACGAAATCAAACANTTCAGCAGATCTGTCAAAGCTCCTGCTAAGTTCAATGATTATGTTGTGAGTAGCAATCTGAAATATGGCCTTGAAAAATATGTGTCTTATTCTAATCTTGATCCTGTTAATTACTGTTTTTCCACTAATCTGAATAAATCTGTTGATCCCTCTTCTTATGAAGAGGCTTCTAAATATGCTCACTGCAGGCCATGAACAATGAGGTATCTGCTTTAAAAAGGAACAATACTTGGACTGAGTGTGATCTTCCTGAAGGAAGAACACCTGTTAGTAGTAAATGGTTATGGAAAATCAAGTATAAATCTACTGGTGAAGTAGATAAATATAAAGCTAGGGTGGTTGCCAGAGGCTTTAGTCAGAGGGAGGGATTTGATTACATGGAAACTTTCAGTCTTGTAGTTAAAATGTCCACTGTCAGATGCATGATTAATGTTGCTATTTGTAATAACTGGAGTATCTTTCAATTAGATGTTAATAATGCTTTTCTATATGGTGACTTAACTGAGGATGTTTATATGACCCTTCCTCCTAGCTTTGATGATCATAACTCTAAAGTTGTGAAGCTTAATAAGTCCTTGTATGGGCTTAAACAGGCTCCCAGGCAATGGAATGCCAAATTAACTGAGACTCTTTGTGAACATGGCTTTATACAGTCCAAATTTGATTATTCTCTGTTTACTAAGAGTTCTGGGAACATGTTTATGGTTTTACTTGTGTATGTTGATGACATTGTCATTACTGGCAATGATGTTAATGAAATTGAAAGATTTAAAGTTTTCCTAAAAAACAAGTTTCAAATTAAAGATTTGGGAAAACTTAAGTACTTTCTTGGAATTGAAGTTCTGGAAAATGAAAATGGTGTTTGTCTAAGTTAAAGGAAGTATTGCCTTGATCTCTTACATGAATATGGCTTGCTTGCAGCCAAACATGTTGATGCCCCTTTGCCTGAAAACACTACCTTGAATCATATTGAAACAGAAGATGATAAAGCCTTGTCTAATGTTGGCAATTATCAAAAATTGGTTGGGAAGTTGATTTACTTGACCAATACTAGGCCTGACATTGCTTATTCTGTTCACTGTCTTAGCCAACACATGCATGCTCCATTGCAGTCTCATCTAGAGGCTGCTCTTAGAGTTTTGAGATACTTAAAAGCCTCTCCTGGCAATCGCATTCAAATCAGTAAACTTGGAAATCTTAAGCTCAAAGCTTATGCTGATTCTGATTGGGCTAGATGCCCTGTTACTAGAAAATCTGTCTCTGGATATTGTGTGTTTCTGGGTGATTCCTTAGTGACTTGGAAAAGTAAAAAACAATCTACTTTGTCCAGGTCTTCTACTGAAGCAGAATATAGAAGCATGGCTTCTGCTACTTGTGAAATCATGTGGCTTGCAAACCTTCTTGGTGACATGGGTGTTAAAAACTTGTTGCCTGTGGTGTTGCATTGTGATAATAGCTCTGCTTTGCAGATTGCTGGCAATCCAGTTTTCCATGAGAAAACTAAGCACTTTGAAATTGATGTTCATCTTGTTAGAGTAAAAGTCTCTGCTGGAGTGATAAAAACTGAGAAAATTCATACTTCTCAGCAAATTGTTGATATCCTGACTAAAGCTCTGGGTACTGAGCAACATAAGTTCTTGTGTGATAAGCTTGGTATGCTGGACATGTTCAGGGTTAAAGGTTTGAGGGAGGGTGTTGAATGTGTTGGTCAAACCTTTCCTTCATAATGTTCAGGGGCTGGTTCTGTCATTTACAGAACCTTTCTAACTCTAACTTGTTTGTCTTTCCATGTTTGTCATGTATTGTTTTGTGCAGGGGCCTAAGGTGGTCAAGAACAAAGATGCTGGCTATATATTGTCTCTTCCTCTGCTAGGGCTTCACTTGCCTTTTATCACTGCCTCTTCTCCAACGGCTCTAAAATCTTTTGCACAATAAATCTTATTGTATTGGTGAGTTCTATTCATTATTGATCTCATCTCTTTTATCTGTATTATATGTGATTGTTCACATACTTATTCTGGTCTCTTCTTGTATTGAACATATAACTCTTTACTTTGAATCAAGGGGTGGTTGGTTGGATTCTATCTTGTGTTCTTATTGTTAGGAATACGTTTTTTGTATAAGAAAGATTCGGTCACCCCAGATATGATTAAGCATTGTTTAGCTCGTAGTATTTACAATAGTTAGTTAAACGTAGTTTAGAAGTAGATTAGTTCGCAGAAAAAGGACGGGTCTTTACCCAATGTATACCTGATCCGCAGTCCAAGTGGCACGCCCAAGTGGCAAAACCCATGTACATATATACCCTCTCCATCCTTGGGGAGGTTGAACCTCCTCAATCTATTTTTCTTTTTTTTTGGTTTCATTCTCTCTCTAGGTTCCACTGTCTCTCTTTCTCTCTCTAAAATCTCATCTTCTTTCTTTCTTTCATTCTTTCTTTCTTTCTTCTTCTTCTTTATTTGATCCATAACCACAACAAACCAAACATGATATAATATTAGTGTTCTACAATTGGTATCAGAGCCAAGGTTTCATTTTGGGACTTGATTTTCTCGTTTTTTAGTTTGGTTTCCTTGTGGTTTTATTATGGTTCGAATGGTACAAGTAGTTAACTCCTTGGCTTGATCTTTCGAGTGGTTTATTTTGTGTTTCTCTTGTACTTTTAGACCTAGTGGTGTTAGATATTCATTGTTTTTCAGCGGTTAGTTCCTCTTTCGTGGTGTTTGTGTAAAATTCGTTTGATGTTCTTACCAGCGGTTAGTTCCTCTTTTTGTTGTTGTTCTTGTTAGAGGTTAGTACACATTTTTGGCGGTTTGTCCAACAAAGGGAAACAAACAAAAAAAAAGGGGGACAAAATACTGGATAGGGACTGGTTTGGAGTGTAGTGTCCAGCGTTTAGCTAAAACTATTTGAAAGTAGCGGGCACCTGATCAATTTAAAAGGTAGCGGTTATCTTTTTATTTATGTCAGCGGTTAGCTTGTATGTCAGCGGTTAGCTCGTATAGTAGCGGTTACCATATTCAGAGTTTACCTTACCAGTGTTTAACTTCTGGGTCCAGCGGTTGGTTCAAATTAGCAGGTTATTCATATTAGCGGTTACTTAAGTTTCAGCGGTTACCTCAATTTTAAGAGCAGATCTTCAACTTTCATTAACAACAATTAAATCCTCATCCTCAACAAGCAAGTACAACAAATCGTAACAAAACAAAAACTCATTAAGGCTACTACTATAACAACCCTTCATCAACAGAAGATCTCAGTTGGTTCACTCGTATTCCAAACTTTATAAGATCAACAAGAGTAAACTTTAGACATCATAGATCTATTTGTTAAAGGCTCGTGCCTCAGTTTATATACGAAAACCTTAAGAAAGAACAAAACTTTGATGTTTTATCCTCACTTTCTTTCGGATTAAAAAGAAAACGAATAACAAGAAAAAGGAAATATCATGATCTCAGTTTATCTTTTGTGTTACCAAGATTCGTTCAAAGAAGTAAACAACAAGAGATTATCCTCATCGACCTTTGTAAAGAAATTCTTCTTTAATTTTCGAATCTTTTAAAGATAAAACAATAACAAGCATGCTATCATTTTTCTTTTTTTCGATTTAATTCAAAACGTCAACACAGAAACACATCATCATAAGAAACCTACCTTATGCTTTTTCATTGGTCTCGCTGCCGTGTCTTGTAATCAAATTGAAAAGGTAGTTTGCTTGTGTTACTGGATTCGTGGGTTAAGGATAAACAAGAGGATTGAAGGAATTATTGTGCGTTATTCGGATTCATAAGCAGCAACAGGAACGTTTTTTTTGTTGAGAGAAGAAAGAGTGACTGCGTTTGTTTTTGTTAGAGGATTCTTAGGGTTTGTTTGGGATTAGATTAGTGAATATATATACTCAGATCTTAGGGTTAAGCTTTATTATTCTTGGGCTTTAAGTATATCAACGAGCTGGGCCTTGGTTATTACTTCTGAATTGGGCTGTGTGTTGCTTATTTGTTTGTGGGCTGTTACTACATCAAGGGGACGTAGTTTCTTTTCTTTCTTTTGCCTCGTACACAAAGGGTTTATTGAGTTATATTTTCGGAAGTGTAAACGAGTTACGAAGACTCCTTTATTATCCTCAAGACCTCACCATTACCTCGCATCACCAACAATCACATCATGTCCTCTACTTCAGACTCTGCCAAATCTGAGATACTCAGATTATACGAGACGATTAAACATAAGATTCCCAAAAATGTAAAACAGATAAACGTGTATGATTATGTGTGTGTCGATGGGAATTCTTTGTGCTCAAATTCACAAGAGAATGAAGTGCAACAGCCACAACAAGTGCATCACGTTGGATATGAAAGCTGCATAGAATGTTTTCGACAACTTCACTCACACCTCTCAGTACTTGTTAAGGGAACTGNTTTGGCATTCGTTAGCGTTTTTGGTCCTTTTTGATCTTAAATTGGTAAATAAAAGATATGTAATTTAATACATATCACTTTTCTAACTTCCAGCTTACATCTAAGCTATTTTCAGTAGTTTACTCCTCATACTAGCTTATCTAGCTTTTGTGAGGTAGTTTGTAGCCTTATAAATATAAAAATCTGATAAAATTCATCCAGTCAACAAAAAGTCAACCTACCAGTATTATGAAGATGTGGTGTTTAATCTGTGGTGGTAAAGGTTACCTGGAGTTGTTTGAGCCTATCTAAAGATAGGCCTCTTTGGAGTATAACCTCATTTTATGAGGCTTCTAGTGGTTCAGTGAGCTCTATTTTATTCCCTTAAACATCCAATATTAGATCTATTAGCTTATTGTTTATTTGCTGTTAATCTGCTTAATTTCCTACTAATAATTGTTGTTGGATGTTATTTAGCTTGTTTGATTGAATTTAATACTTGTTCTTTAGATTTAAAAGTTAACTGTGCTGCTATTAGTTGTACTGAGATCTTCATATGTTACTGTGTTATTGCTGGAGTTCTTAGTTGATCTGGTGTTCTTAGATAGTTAGTGAATGAGTTTGATCAAGTTGGTGGTAATTTGAGGCTTATATCATAGTATTGTAGTGTAAAAATAGGTATAAGGGACTGTTTGGTTCTGCATGATTTTAGTGGATCTGATTGTTGTTTTGCTAAGATAACTGCACTCTTAGTCTAGCATAGGTTCATATAGGGTGTTAGAGTCATAATAGTGCACACTTAAACTATAAAAGTCAAAGTTTGCTTGAAATTTCATTGTTATCTGCTATAAGAGTTATTTGTCCTTGAGATCTTTTGCATTTGATTAAATCTGTGTTAGTGATTGTGTTTTTAGTGTTTGAGCATGCTTAGTATACATCTAGTAGCAGTAGTGATCCATTAAAATTCAGTTTAGTCAGCAATAGTGTGCATTTACAAAAGTCAACTCTGTCATATCTTTTCTTAAAACCAATTTTTGTTGCTGAACATTGGTAAAATTAGGGTTCAATTGGCTAGTAATAATTAGGGCTTTTCGGTTTTTTGTACTCTCTGCTTGGTGGTCTTGCTTTTGCCCCCAAAACTTTTGCAAAAACAACTTATTAAACTGCTTTTTAGACTGCTTAAAGTTGGGACTTATCTGCATGTTTCTGCCATAACATACCAACTGATGTGGTGCCTATTTGATGAATCAGAGTGCTTATTTG
>LBNU01034811.1:1790-16122 GCA_014162995.1 Artemisia annua
CATGAGTAACTTCCAATTTCTTCACTTCATTTGTTCCTGACGTCGTCACGTTGAAGCGTGTGACGCCGTCACCTACAGTGCACTTTAGGGTCTTTTGAGATTTTGTTGTTTTCCGCACTTTTTCACTCCGAAAACGCCCGAAAATGCTTCTTTTGTGATTTTTTCCTCAAAAGTACCTAAAATGAGAAAAGAAACGACTTTGGGTGAAATCCGATCAAATAATATACGAATTAGGACTCAAACTGACCCCAAAAAACGTAACATTTTTCGTCTTATCAGGTACCCATTTGAAATGGTCCTTCATCGATAGATCTCAAAATGTTTTCACCATTTTCTTTGCCCCGAGAGTAGAGTCGAATTCTTTGAGCCCATGATTCATAATCCGTCCTATCGAGCATAGGAGGTCGGGTATCGGACCCTGCAGCTTGAATGTCATCATTTGAAGCCGTAGTAGTCATGATGTAGTCTTTAACGGGATTTTACAACTCTTGAGACTTCAACCGAGAAATCGATTCTTTCCCGGGATTTTACTAAAGTCAACAGAGAAAACCGAGAGACGAAATATGCGGAATATACTTAGAGTGAGAGCTTAGATAAGTCACAATTTGTGCTGAGAGTCAAGTCGCGACAAGTCAAGTAACAATATATCCGATTATGATAAGTCAAGCCGTAAGAGTTAACTCACAACGTCAAATCATAGTCAGATTAATCGAAACGACTTAAGTTACAACGATTCACGAAACACAAGTAGTTAACAAAACAAAGAAATCTCAAACTGAGTTAATCGCTAAACACCATCACAACTCAAAAGTTAATCGCTGAAGAAGATGATAATCGCTACCCAAAGATAATCGCTAACCAAAACTAATCGCTGAAAAGGTAATCGCTTCACCAACAAATGGCTAAAAGCTAATCGCTGATGAAGTAACCGCTAAATACAGCCAATCGCTAAAAAGCTAATCGCTGGATTTAGTTAAACGCTAAACAGGAGCTATTCGCTGGAGAGAGATAATCGCTGAATAGATCTAATCGCTAAACTCAGCAAATAATCGCTAGAGTTTAGTTAATCGATATCCACTAAAAGACAGGGAGTACTAATCGCTATCCAGAAGAGTCCAAACCAGTCGCTATCTAGCGATTTGTCCAGTTGTCCAAAAATAGTAAACCCCACTTAAGCTCTAGAGTTAAACGCTACACAGAAGTACTTTATCGCTACCAAGAAAACAACCACAGTCGACTTAATCGCTAGCAAGAAAACAACCAAGAATCCTTCACACCACCAAACCAATGAAAGATATGTTCATTCCAACTGAAGAACTATGTAACTCTAACACCACTAATCACGAAAGTACATCCAAAACACTTCAAATAACACGAGCAAGATCAAATCAAGCTATTTACCTAAGAAACTATTCTAACCAACTAAAACCTCAAAAACCAACCACAAATCCGTGACTTCAAGGCCCTAAGATGAAACCTAGGCTCTTGATACCAATTGTAGGATACATGATGCGTGGTTTTGTGACCTTACAACAGTTTTTACCTCACGAGGGATCTCAAGAGGCTTACAACCCCACTAGGCAGTGTACCTGACCGATGTAGTATAGGATAGTGGTAAGTACGGGGGATTGATCGTTCTCTCACAGGGAATAGTGTTCGTTAGGTTAGAAATCTACTCTATAGGTCTAAGGGTGAAAGAGGATTCTTTTTGTGTTTTTATATTTTTATAAAAGAAATTAAAATCTCGGTTTTGGAAGAAGGGCGGAATTAGTTGTTAGTCAACTAACCCAAGTTTACTACTTATGCAATTGAAAATAAATATCTAAACTATTGTGGTTGTGAAAACAATATGGAGAAAATTGTGTTTACTTAGATTTCATTACTCCCTAACTATCTTTTACCGGTTAATTGATATGTGTGTTACTTGTGTGGATGAAGGGTGTATTCCTAATAAATCATGGAGTGGCATACATATCTCTCCAANTTTTTATATTTTTATAAAAGAAATTAAAATCTCGGTTTTGGAAGAAGGGCGGAATTAGTTGTTAGTCAACTAACCCAAGTTTACTACTTATGCAATTGAAAATAAATATCTAAACTATTGTGGTTGTGAAAACAATATGGAGAAAATTGTGTTTACTTAGATTTCATTACTCCCTAACTATCTTTTACCGGTTAATTGATATGTGTGTTACTTGTGTGGATGAAGGGTGTATTCCTAATAAATCATGGAGTGGCATACATATCTCTCCAATTCTATGAGCTTTTATCTCGTCCTATGCCATGCACGGCACAACCATAGGGGTTGTAAACAGTGGCTCATGTGTTATATACTACCTTAATAGCCTAGTATGCCTCGACTACATGTTTCCCAAGACGTTCAAGCACGTTACCATAAAGGAGGTTGGCCAGTTTTCTTGAGCCTAACATCGATGAAACAATCATCCCAACAAACAACAAAACACACCAATCAACCAATAATTAATAGTTAGGTTTCATTAGATCTAAGCAAACACTATAGAATTTAGCTACTCATATTAATTGAAAGACAAGCAAGATAGATAGACAACCAACACATAGACATATTGATTGAATTAAAGTGAAGACTTATCTTTAATTAAGCACTAGGGTTCCAAGGGTTGGAAACCCTAAAATTCACAGGAAATTCGTCTTTAGGGTTTGCCCTAAAAGTTCTCCACAAAGTTCCACACATAATGAATGAAAAATAGAAAACTATATATAGATTTTAAGTTCGGACGGCGTCAGCTTATAGGGTCTGACGCCGTCAGCTCGCCGCCATTAGGGTTCTCGGATGGCCTAGATCCATTTGGGACGTGGTCAGCATGTAAAACCTTCTGGGCCGTCTCTCTTTAACTTTGTTCCTGACGGCCTACACCTTTTAACACCTGACGGCGTCAGGTGTAAATTCTTGAAATCTTTCTGGCCCGTCATTTGATAATTGAATTCCACTCTTTTGTCATCCTTGCTGACGGCGTCACCTTGTGACTTCTGACGCCGTCAGGTTGTAAAATCCTGCTTCTTTAAGACTTTGTCGTTTTCTTCACTTTTATGCTCCAAAAACGTCCAAATGTGCATGTTTTCCAGAATTCCTCTCAAAAGTACCTAAAATGACAAAAGGAAAGATTTAGGGCAATATTTGATCAGATTTATACGAATTAGGGCTTAAATGACCCCCTAAAAGCGTAACACTTTTCGTCTCATCAATACACATAAACATAAACTCGTATGGTTCTTGTAATTTGTATGGATCGAATAGTGCAAGAAATCTAGAGAGAGAAAGATGAGAAGTTGGGAGCCTTTAGAGAGAGAAACACATGAAATATTAGATTAACTATGTGAAAGGTCCAACCCTCACCCTTGCAAGGTGAGGGGTATTTATAGTTACAAGTTATAAAACGCCTCTACAAGGCTGTGGATCGGGTGTACAGTGGGTAAAGACCCGTCCGTCCTCCACGGTGTTAACTAATACTAAACTACATTTTTACTAATATGATAAATACTACGAGCTACATGATGCTAAACAATATTTGGGGTGACCGAATCTTCTATAAGAAAAAACATATTCCTAACATCAATCATTTTTCTAACAACTAGAGGGTCTTCGAATGAATCCAATTCAGTGTCCCTAGCCAAGAGTTGCTCTACCGTATGTGTTCGGTTCACAAATTCTTCTTCTAGGTAGAGTGGGCGTTGGGGTCCTACGAAGTCTCAATTCACCCATGGTCCGTATCTAGAGGGTCTCCTATTAACATCTGCCCAATGAGGCATTGGTTCCTCATAGGTGTCATAGGCGTGTTTCTTAACATCATATTGATGCGTGGGTTTTGCAACCTTCGCAATAGGTTTTACCTCTCAAGGGATCTTGAGAAGCTTACAACCCCCACCAGGCAGTGTACCTGACCGATGTAGTATAGTGAAGTGGCAAGTACCGGGGGATTGATCGTTCTCTCGGAGAATAGTGTCATTAGGATTGAAAACTACTCTAATTTAGGTCTAAGGGTTGAGGGATGATTCTTTTTGTATTTTTTTATTTTATGAAAGCAAGTAAAATCTCGGGTATTTGGAAGAGTGGGCGGAATTAGTTGCTAGTCAACTATCCCAAATAACTACTTATGCAAATAAAATAAAATAACAAGAATAGTAAATGGTTTTGTGAAACTTATTTGAGAGAAAAATGTGTTTACTTAGATTTTCTTACTCCCTAGCTATCTTTTACCGGTTAATTGGTTTGTTGTAATTGTGTGGATGACGGGTTGTATTCCTTTAAACCATTCGTAGGGCCGTGTATGATCTTCCCTAACTCTATAAGCTCCTACTTCACTCCTATGTCGAGCCGACTAAAAGCTCCTAACATGGGATCACTAGAATTCGCTTATGCATTAAATACAACCATATAATCATACTACACATCCAATTCATGTTTCATAAGACGTTCAAGCAAGTTACCATATAGGAGGTTAGCCAGTTTTCTTAAGCCTAACATCGACTTCACCCACCCACAACAATCACAAACAAACCAACAACATGTAATCAATAGCTAGGTTTCATTAGATCTAAGCAAACACAAGAAAAACCTAGCCTAGCATGTTAAAGTAAAGACAAGCATAAGATATAATCAAACAACACATAGACATATTGATTGATCTGGAAGGAGATTTATCTTTAATTGAACATCCCCTGAAAATACAGTACTCTACGAACTAGGGTTTATCCCTAAAGTTCTCCCAAAAGTTGCACACCTAATTAATGAAAATTAGAAGAATATATATATATTTTACAACTTGACGGCGTCACGTTTTAGCTTGTGACGCCGTCACCTCGCCGCCAAACCCTTCTCGGATTGCTTAGATCTACTCTTGATGCCGTCCCCCTTTAAATCTCTCTGGGCCGTCTCTCTTTAAGCCAAAACGTGACGGCCTACTTCCAATTACACGTGACGCCGTCATGTGTAAATCCTCCAAACTCTTTCTGGGGCGTCTAGTATAAAAATCATCCACCTCTTTTTCAAAGCGTGACGCCGTCACCTTGTAAAGAGTGACGCCGTCAGGTACCTTTTCCAGCATGGTTTTGAGACTTTGTCGTTTTCTTCACTTTTACGCTCCAAAAACGTCCAAAATGCTTCCTTTTCCAGATTTCCTCTCCAAAGTACCTAAAATGACAAAAGGAACGATTTAAGGCAATATTTGATCAAATAATTACGGATTAGGGCTTAAATGACCCCTAAAAGCGTAACACTTTTCGCCTAATCAAATACCCTTACACTTGAGATTTGCTTGTCCTCAAGCAAATGCGCTTTTATTCCAATTAAAATATGAGCTAGGGGTCATTCAACACTAATATAAAAGTAATTACAACAAATAGTCATTCCACCCTAGTCATAACAAGCACGGAAATCATATACTAGCACCTCACAAATAGTGTTTGGATACTTTCATCTCTCGGGTGTTATAAACCTATATAACTAAATGGAAATGGAAAAATATCACTCATTACCTGTCATAGCAAATAGATTACCATAGGCTTGGGAAAGGATCAAAAACCTCCTCCACTAGGCGTAAGCACCTAAGATAAACAATCAAAGAGGGCTTTTCAAGGGTTGTAACGTTAGGTGTAGGGATATGATAAACACGGTTTTGTTGGAATAAACGGTATTTTTAGTGGTGGCGAGTTAATTTTCTTGATCAAATACATGCATAAGGTGGCATTGCTAAGCCAAGACTCGACTCAACTTAAGCTAAAAAGAAAATAACATAAACATAAACAAAGATAAAATGAAACGGGATGGCAGTCCGTATATTTTTTCTACTTTTCTTTTTCTAATTTTTTTTTTCGTTTTTCTTGTTTTTTCGATTTTTTTTAATACACTCTTGCCCTACCATCCAAAATAATACATCATAGGGGCCTCGGTTCTCCCCTTGCACTTGAACTTTTACATACTTTACAATTAACTATTCTAATGACTCGAATTAAGATAATTGAAAAACTTGGAGTACTTTAAAATATTAACGCACATGTGGGGGTAATAATTGACATTCTTCCCCATTACTCCATCACACTAGTACTTTACCCATGAGTCCCAATCGTCCCAAAACAATATGTACAAGGATATGACTCGACTTAGCAACCATGTAATCAATTAGACAATTAACTAAGGGTTTAAACAAATGTTGTCACAATAATGCACTAAAGGTGAGTGCATACAAGGTAGGCTAAGGCGATTTGGGTGTACATTTGGGGGTGGATTGTAAACAAATTCTTCCTTTAAGTAAAATGCTTAAAGTTATAAACGAAAAGATAGGCTCTGAGGGGTGTACTAGGGGTATCGTGTACTAAAAATGAGTACAACGCTAAGGTGTGGGAGAATTACTTGACCAATGAAGTCAATGTAATTATAATACGGGTGTAAAACATGGGTTATCCTAATGCCTCTTATCATGTAGTAAATCTAACTACACGAATGTAGTCTCACTTGTGGATTTGGGATGGTCACTAACGCAAGTTCTAGAATCTATAAACTACTGGTACACATTCAAGCACCAACAATGAATGCTTTTCCTAACAATTCTAGGGGTGAACCTCACATATTTGGGGGGGAAATTTTGAGTGGTATGGTTTTTGTGCTAGTCATACAATTCCCTATCCATGAGACGCTTATTATGCCTAAAGTTTCACTCCTATATGTTGTAAAAAAATTTAAATTTGGCGCTAAAATTGCCCTAACAAATATTTCTCTCGGTTTTATTACACATCTACCATTAAACAAAACAAAAATCAAGCGTAAAAGCATTTTCTAAGGTGTCTTCATTTACCCCCCTTACACTTAAACCGAACATTGTCCCCAATGTTCACATAAAAGATGTAAAAGTAAAGTAAATGAAAGAATGAAACAAATACTCCCCTGATTCGTTTGATGTGGATCGTGTGGTAACATGGTTAGATCTTCTTCCAAGATGATGTAAAAGCTTCAAGATTAAAGCGACGCCAAAAGCTTGATGTCATGAACTTGATTCCATGTTCATATTCTTGTCCAATGTAACCTGTTAAACCTGAGAAAACAATCTAGGCAAACCTTGCGTAAAATCGGCGGCAAAATCTATATATGGATATAATGCTTGTAGAATGAAAGTTTTGCAGATTCCTGGAATTAAAGATGCAGTAATTTTTATAATCCGGCAGAAAAGCTAAATTTAAAAACTTTTTCTAGAATCAGTACCTGACGCCGTCAGCTTTTAAAGGCTGACGCCGTCAGAATTCATCTGACAGAATTCTTATGTTTAGTTTCCGGAAAATTTCTGGAAAGACAATTATCTTAATTCCTGGAATCCTGCAAAATTTCATTATGACTCGATACAAGCATCTGACTCTAACAATTACGAGTATGTATGCTTATTATTTATTGTTGTGATTCATGTTTCGATATGTTCTTTTAATCGTATTTAGATTTCCCTTACACNGGGCTCTACCTCTATTGGGGTTCCTATAGTCTCTTCTACTTCTTCCGGGTAAGTCACGGGTGGTGTGTATGCCTCAAATGATGGTAGGACTTGTGGGGTACTTAGTGGGCTTGCATTATTTTCCTCATCCTTCCTCGTGTCTAGATCATCTATATCCTCATACAAAACCATCAATTCATTCAACTTATGGTTCACGGTTAGGAAGCTTTCCTCAAAATTTTTCTAAAGGGTCTCACTAAAAGGAATTGATCCTAATAATGATCATCTAGTAGAAATTTCACATGCATAGAATTCATCAAACCCATCTAACTTTACCCCCAACTCCTCTTGGATATCACTAAGATCACACAAAAATTCATTGGAATGATAAGAAGCAAATCTATTAGTGGAATATAATTGTTCCTCCATTGTCAATGATCTAAATGGAATATCATCCGCCATGGTGACAAATGAAAATGGTTTTACGAACAAAGGGCACGAAGAAAAAGATAGACTAAAGAAAACCTAGAAAAGTAAAACAAAAATCTCACTAGAAAGGAATCTAGTGAATAGACCTAAGTAAAAATAAAATTTCAACCTAAGCAATAACTATTCCCCGGAAACGGCGCCAAAAACTTGATGCGTGGGTTTTGCAACCTTCGCAATAGGTTTTACCTCTCAAGGGATCTTGAGAAGCTTACAACCCTCATCAGGTAGTGTACCTGACCGATGTAGTATAGTGAAGTGGCAACTACCGGGGGATTGATCGTTCTCTCGGGGAATAGTGTCGTTAGGATTGAAAACTACTCTAATTTAGGTATAAGGGTTGAGGGATGATTCTTTTTGTATTTTTTTATTTTATGAAAGCAAGTAAAATCTCGGGTATTTGGAAGAGTGGGCGGAATTAGTTGCTAGTCAACTAACCCAAATAACTACTTATGCAAATAAAATAAAATAACAAGAAAAGTAAATGGTTTTGTGAAACTTATATGAGAGAAAAATGTGTTTACTTAGATTTCCTTACTCCCTAGCAATCTTTTACCGGTTAATTGGTTTGTTGTAATTATGTGGATGACGGGTTGTATTCCTTTAAACCATTCGTAGGGCCGTGTACGATCTTCCATAACTCTATAAGCTCCTACTTCACTCCTATGTCGAGCTGACTAAAAGCTCCTAACATAGGATCACTAGAATTCGCTTATGCATTAAATACAACCATATAATCGTAGTACACATCCGATTCATGTTTTTTAAGACGTTCAAGCAAGTTACCGTATAGGAGGTTAGCCAGTTTTTTTAAGCCTAACATCGACTTCACCCACCCACAACAATCACAAACAAACCAACAACATGTAATCAATAGCTAGGTTTCATTAGATCTAAGCAAACACAAGAAAAACCTAGACTAGCATGTTAAAGTAAAGACAAGCATAAGATATAATCAAACAACACATAGACATATTGATTGATTTGGAAGGAGACTTATCTTTAATTGAACATCAAGGTTTCAAGGGTGAAAAACCCCTGAAAATACAGTATTCTACGAACCAGGGTTTATCCCTAAAGTTCTCCCAAAAGTTGCACACCTAATGAATGAAAATTAGATGAATATATATAGATTTTACAACTTGACTGCGTCACGTTTTAGCTCGTGACGCCGTCACCTCGCCGCCAAAACCCTTGTCGGATTGCTTAGATCTACTCTTGACATCGTCCCCCTTTAAATCTCTCTGGGCCGTCTCTCTTTAAGTCAAAACGTGACGGCCTACTCCAATTACACGTGACGCCGTCACGCGTAAATCCTCCAAAATCTTTCTGGGCGTCTAGTGTAAAAATCATCCACCTCTTTGTCAAAGCGTGACGCCGTCACCTTGTAAAGAGTGACGCCGTCAAGTACCTTTTCCAGCATGGTTTTGAGACTTTGTCGTTTTCTTCACTTTTATGCTCCAAAGACGTCCAAAATGCTTCCTTTTCCAGATTTCCTCTCCAAAGTACCTAAAATGACAAAAGGAACGATTTAAGGCAATATTTGATCAAATAATTACGNACGCCGTCACCTTGTAAAGAGTGACGCCGTCAAGTACCTTTTCCAGCATGGTTTTGAGACTTTGTCGTTTTCTTCACTTTTATGCTCCAAAGACGTCCAAAATGCTTCCTTTTCCAGATTTCCTCTCCAAAGTACCTAAAATGACAAAAGGAACGATTTAAGGCAATATTTGATCAAATAATTACGGATTAGGGCTTAAATGACCCCCTAAAAGCGTAACACTTTTCGCCTCATCGCATATACCGACCAAGTTTCTCCTTCTCCTATCGCTATTTTAGATCCCTTACAATCAATCATAGCACTTGCGGTAGCTAGAAATCCTCTTCCTATCAATAAAGGGCATGTAGGGTCGCTAACCATGTCAAGGACGTGAAAATTGGCTAAAATAGTTAATTTTCCTATGTGTACTAACACGTCCTTTACTACTCCAACCGGGTATGCCATACTTCGATCCGCCAACCCTATTACTACTTCAGTTTCTTCTAACTTTCCTAGTTTGAGGGAGGTGTAAAGAGGTAGTGGAAGTAAGTTAATGCTTGATCCAAGATCGGCTAATGTATCATAAGCCTCCGAATTACCGATCTTGCAAGGTAGGACAAATAAGCCCGGGTCATCTAATTTCTTAGGCAACTTGTTTTGAACGAAGGCGGTCCCATTGTCGCCTAACTTGAGCTTCTTCTCATATTTTTCCAAGAGGGCATTATAGTAAGGAGCACATGCCAAAACATCAATAACTGGACGTTCAAGGTGGAGCTCCTTGAATTCTTCGTCAAGGTTTTGAGTGGGCGGCGTTTCAACTATGTTATTGACCAATTTAGTGTTGGATATCCTACTTTCGTGGTCTCTTTGAGGAATTTGGGTTTTCTTGAAACACGTGCTCATGGCATTGACCGAATAGTATTGTGGGCAAGAACTAGGAGATGAAACCGAAGAGATGGCATTAACGTTTAGTTTCGGGTTCCTGACCGTGTCGCTTGGGAGTGCTCCTATTTCTCGGTCATTGAGAACTTTCAACAGGGTGTCAATCTTATTGGTCATCTCGCTTTGTCTTTGTTTGAAATCGGATTCAAACTTGGCTATACGAGCGTCTTGAGATGCCATAAAATTAGACATCAATCCTTCGAAATTATTGGTACTACCATAGTTATTGGAAGGATTGTTGTTGAAAGCACGGTTTGAGGATGAATCGTTTTGTTGAAAATGATTAGGTGGATTGGAAGAGTTGTTTTGGGCGTGTTTTGGTTTTGTTTCCTCCTAAAGTTTGGGTGACTTTTCCAAGAGAGGTTGTAAGAATCACCGTAAGGGTTCGGCTCGGGCTTGAAAGTGTACCACTTTTCTCTCGCTCCGTCGGTACACGAGGATGCGTAGTCCGCAAAAGCTTGTTCGGGGAGTTTCATGCAATCACGAGTGTCGTGGGGACCACTACAATACTAACATGAAGAAGTGATTTTATTCACTTGGCTTGAAGGTTTAAGAGCCTCGTAAGATTTCATGAGAAACTTAACTTGGTCCTCAAGTTCCATGATCCTACGGCCGGGAGTGCTTGAATTATTCGAAGGCAAAGATATTGCCTTGACCGTTTTGTTCAAATCACGGGGATCATTCCAACTTTCGTTGTCATAGAGAGCAAGATCTTCTATGAGTTCCCATGATTGTTCCGCACCTAGATAACGTAGCTTACCACCGACCGCTTGGTCAATTGTTTGCTTCGTGGGGATATTGATATGGTCATAGAAAATTTGGACTTGGAGCCAAAGGTCTATGCCATGGTGAGGGACTTTTTGGAGTAAGTCCTTGAATCGAGTCCATGCCTCGTAGAGGGTTTCGCCTTGACGTTGTTGGAACATCAAGATTTCATTCCTTAGCTTTGTGGTTCTCCCCGGTGGGAAAAATTGAGCAAGGAAGCGAGTGGTGAGATCATCCCAAGAGGTGATGGATCCTGCGGGTAGACGTTCTAGCCATTGACTAGCTTGGTCTCGCAGAGAGAATTGGAAGAGACGCAATCGGGTCGTCTCTCGAGTGTTAACATCAAGGTCTATGGAATCTACGATTTTGAGAAAGTCCTTGAGATGTTGATTTGGATCTTCAGAACGAAGTCCATGGAATGCACATCCGCTTTGCACCAACCGGATGATGTCGGATCGCAAGGAAGACACATTGGCTCCTTGAGTGAGCTCAATGGTGTTTCGATAGCCTTGATGGCTAGGACGGGAGTACTCTCCTAAAGTACGGGCTCTAGGTTTTGCAACCTTGCAATAGGTTTTACTTCTCAAGGGATCTTGAGAAGCTTGCAATCCCTACCAGGTAGTGTACCTGACCGATGTAGTATAGTGAAGTGGCAAGTACCGGGGGATTGATCGTTCTCTCGGGGAATAGTGTCGTTAGGATTGAAAACTACTCTAATTAGCTCTAAGGGTGAGGGATGATTCTTTTTGTATTTTTATATTTTATGGAAAGAAAGTAAAAATCTCGGGTATTGGAAGAGTGGGCGGAATTAGTTGCTAGCCAACTAACCCAAATAACTACAAATGCAAAGAAAATAAAATAACAAGAAAGTAAATGGTTGTGAAACTTATATGGAGAAAAGTGTGTTTACTTAGATTTCACTACTCCCTAGCTATCTTTTACCGGTTAATTAAAGAAAATCATAAAATATATATAGAAAATACATTCTGACGGCGTCAGGTTATAAGTCCTGACGTCGTCAACCCGCCGTGTCTAGGGTTGTCGGATCACGTAGATCCACTTTTGACACCGTCAGCCTCTATAACCTTCCTTTGTCTTCAAGTGACGGCGTCAGCTTGTAACTCCTGACGCCGTCAGGTAGGAATTCCAGCTTGATTTGAAACTTTGTCGTTTCCTTCACTTTTATGCTCCAAAAACGTCCAAAATGCAATGTTTTCCAGAATTTCTCCCAAAAGTACCTAAAATGACAAAAGGAATTATTTAAGGCAATATTTGATCATAAAATAACGATTTAGGGATTAAATGACCCCCTAAAAGCGTAACACTTTTCGCCTCATAGGGGGTCTATTTTTCTGCATGAAAAAATGCAGTATTTATAGGCACAAGGAGGAGCGGGGATAGTCCCTTAAACCTTGGACGGTCCCTTATATATATGGGACTGTCGCATGTTTACGGAACCGTCCCGACAAACGTTCCCATTTTTGTCCTAATGTGGTGAGAGAATTTTGAATTCAAAATATATTTTCTTATTAAAACATTTCTTTATAATTACTTTTATAAAAATGTTCTGTCACATAAAAATATGAGGTTTTTGAAAAAAAAATTTCTTTGATCACTTTACTAATGTGGCTATTGTGTTTGTTCATACCTGAAGTGATGTGGCAGTCGAGACGTTGTCGAAACAAGTTTTCTCGATCAAAAACTTATTAAACGTAGTTTTACGTAATGTTTTTTTTTTTATATTTTGTGATTATCAAAATGTGTAGAGACCGAATAATGCCAATGACGTTTTTGACATTATTTGTATTAAAATTGATATTGAGTTGTATTGAAAATTTTTTCTCACCTGTTTCCAACTATTTACCGTTGTTATGATTTTTTAATTGGATGTTGTAACTAATGTGTGCCGACAATTCTATTATAGGTTATATGTAAAGCTGCAGAAACTCTATCAGGCTAAGGTTGAGGCTGATTTTATTGTAGTTGAGCAACGTGTTAGAGATATCTTAAAAAAGGCCGGCAGAGATCCATATACTCGTAACATCTTCAAAGCAATTATCTAAAGCTTTTGTAAGAATGCGAGAACGCTCATATTAATTTCAGTTAACAGTATATACATTTTTTTTAATCTGAGAAAATATGTCATACACCAATTTTTTCATCTTTGTTATAGATTTATATTCAAATTTAATGTAATTTGTCTCTTCATTTTATAGGTATGCAAATATAGGTCAACTGAGGAAGAGTTTAATTCTCCAGATTTGCCTGATATGCGAAAATACTTGACTGATGAAGAGTACATGTATCCTTATCTCTGTGTATGTGTATATATATAGGCCAATTGAGGAGGTATTTTGGTCATCTCTCAAAGTTAGAATCTTGTTGCGAGATTATATAACATCTTAAATACCATGGACGAACCTGTATTGAAAGAGCAAACTTTGTCGGGTAAGAGGAAAGCTGGCTTTAAAAAAGCGAACGCTCACAAGACAGTACCTGGTGCGCTGGATGTGGCGCGTCAGCTCGCCAGCCTAGCGTGCCAGGACTGAGACTTGTGTGTTCTTGGTTTTAAGCTATCGCTAACAATTTTAAGTGTCTCATAATCTATACTATCTAATAAAATAAGGTTTTATACAAGCGCCCTAAAGCATGAGCATTAAAAAAACTCATTAATTGTGTGACTAAAATTCCTTAATTAGAAGACAATGTACAACACTTTTATGCATTAAAAAAGAGGAGAAACCAAATAAAAAGACAATAAGGTCCTTTTGCACAAGTCCTTTAAGCACGAGCATTAAAAAGACTCGTTAATTGTATGACTAAAATTCCTTAATTAGCTTCAATGTACAATACCCATTATGCTTATCAAAAGAGAGTAGAACCAAAAGAAAAAGTCAACAAGTCAATAAATCAATACAGTTTTTTTAAGCTTCTTAATTTTGTAAAGCATTAAATGGTACTGATGAGACGAAAAGTGTACCCGTTTTAAGGGGTCATTTAAGCCCTAATTCGAGTAAATATGATCAAATATTGCCCTAAATCGTTCCTTTTGTCATTTTAGGTACTTTTGAGAAGAATTCTGGAAAACATGCATATTTAGACGTTTTTGGAGCATAAAAGTGAAGAAAACGACAAAGTCTCAAAA
>LBNU01034811.1:17525-85076 GCA_014162995.1 Artemisia annua
ACACTCTTGCCCTACCATCCAGAATAATACATCATAGGGGCCTCGGTTCTCCCCTTACACTTGAACTTTTACATACTTTACAATAAGCTATTCTGATGACTCGAATTAAAATAATTGAAAAACTTGGAGCACTTTAAAATATTAACGCACATATGGGGGTAATAATTGACTTCTTCCCCATTACTCCATTACATTAGTACTTTACCCATGAGTCCCAATCGTCCCAAAACAATATGTACAAGGATATGACTCCACTTAGCAACCATGTAATCAATAAGTCAATTAACTAAGGGTTTAAACAAATGTTGTCACAATAATGCACTAAAGATGAGTGCTTACAAGGTAGGCTAAGGCGATTTGGGTGTACATTTGGGTGGATTGTAAACAAATTCTTCCTTTAAGTAAAATGTTTAAAGTTAGAAACGAAAAGATAGGCTCGAAGGGGTGTACTAGGGGTATCGTGTACTATAAATGAGTACAACGCTAAGGTGTGGGAGAATTACTTGACCAATGAAGTCAATGTAATTATAATACGGGTATAAAACATGGGTTATCCTAATGCCTCTTATCATGTAGTAAATCTAACTACACGAATGTAGTCTCACTTGTGGATTTGGGATGGTCACTAACGCAAGTTCTAGAATCTATAAGCTACCTGTACACACACAAGCATAAAAAATGAATGCTTTTTCTAACAATTCTAGGGGTGAACCTCACATATTTGGGGAATTTTTTTTTGAGTGGTACGGTTTTTGTGCTAGTAATACAATTCCCTATCCATGAGATGCTTATTATACCTAAAGTATCACTTCTAGATGTGGTAAAAAATTTAAATTTGCGCTAAAATTGCCCTAACCAATGTTTCTCTCGGTTTTGTTACACAATTACCTTTAGACAAAACAAAAATCAAGCGTAAAAGCATTTTCTAAGGCACTTTCATTTACCCCCCTTACACTTAAACCGAACATTGTCCCCAATGTTCACATAAAAGATGTAAAAGTAGAGAAATAAAGAATGAAACAAATACTCCCCTGATTTTTGATGTGGATCGTGTGGTAACATGGTTTGATCTTCTTCCAAGATGATGTAAAAGCTCCAAGATCAAAGCGGCTCCAAAAGCTTGATGTCACGAACTTGATTCCATGTTCACCTTCTTGTCCAAAATAACCTGTTATACCTGAGAAAACAAACTAGGCAAACCTCGTGTAAAATCGGCGGCAAAATCTATATAAGGATATAATGCTTGTGGAATGAAAATTTTGCAGATTCCTGGAATTAGAGGTGCGGTAATTTTTATAATCCAGCAGAAAAACTAAATTTTAAAACGTTTACTGAAATTCAAAGGCTGACGCCGTCAGCTTTTAAAGGCTGACGCCGTCAGAATTGATCTGACAGAATTCTTATGTTTAGTTTCCGGAAAATTTCTGGAAAAACAAATACCTTAGCTCCTGGAATCCTGTAAAATTTCATCATGACTCGATACAGGCATTTGACTCTAACAAGTACTAATATGTATGTTTATTTTATATTGTTACAATTCATGTTCCAATCCGTTCTTATAAACAAATTTAGATTTCCCTTACACTTATCTTTTGCAAAATACCTTTATATGTAGTTAAGATGAAGTTAAAAAAAATAAAGCATTTTCACAATTTTAATTTGAAACATGAATCAATAATGATAAAAATAAAACATGCATACGGAAACAAATAAATTCAAATAAACAAACACACAAAACAAATAAAGCTTGAAGCGTAAATAGACAACCATGATTATGATAAAAATAAATCGTCCAAGGGCCAACAAAGGCCAAATCCTACATGCATGAAATTAAATTGTTCAAGGGCCAACAGAGGCCAAATCCTAAGCTATTACAGACTGAATTGTTTTAAAACCATTCATCACAAATAAATTGTTTCATTACAACCACAGAAATCACAAAACATCACTGGTTCGGGGGACCATAGCGGTAATCATAGCCAGGAGGGAGATGCCCATAGTACCCATAGGGTGGGTAGTCCTGCTCACGTCTTGGGAAGGAGTCGATCTGAAGTTGTGGGTCCAACTGATCATGCGTGGATAGGTGCTGCATCTGACGCACTGTGTGATCGTACATCCAGTCGAATCTCTTATTAGTCTGGGTCCTCCAGGCGTCCACCTGGCCCATCCATGTCCCCTGGTAAGCCTGCCAATCCCCCTGGCTCATGTTCTG
The DNA here is from genome assembly GCA_014162995.1 of Artemisia annua. Lineage (NCBI taxonomy): Eukaryota > Viridiplantae > Streptophyta > Magnoliopsida > Asterales > Asteraceae > Artemisia > Artemisia annua. Next base: position 19,738 of record LBNU01034811.1, read on the forward strand.
GTAAGCATCACCACCGGCACCCACTCCGTAATCCCCATACGGCTGCTGCTGTGGCTCCTACTCATCCTCCTCATCCTCGCCACCTCTAGCTCCCTGTGCCCCTCCAATAGCATACCAGTGATATGACCCATCAACCAGCTCCATGATACAACCCATCTGCTTGAGGGACCTAGACTTAACAACCCTGCACATAGTACTGCTCAAATACCCCATGATCTCAGGTCTAGGGACCTCATAAGACCGTGCCAAACGGGTCACAAACCCCCCTCCATAGATCTTATCACTGTCCTTCTCTCCTACCCCACTTTTCAAATAGCTCGCTACCCAGAAAGGGATGTTGCAATAAACTTCTGCTGAGTAGATGGTGTAAAGGAAAAAGAGATCAGAACCTGTGATGCGGTGGTTGGAGTTGTGGCGCCCCGACAAGCTGTAGGTGAGGCACCTATGAGTCAGTCTCACCCTAGAGTCCCTGATGGTAGCAGCCGATGTGGTCTAAGTATACACACCATTGCCAATCTCTGGCCAGAACATCGAACACCTCAAATCATTCCTTACCGTCTCCCCATTCAACATCTTCCTCAAAAACTCTCCCTGCAAAGTCTCCTGCTAAGTATACAACCCCAATCTCCACCCAAACTCAATAACCAAACAAGTCCTAAACTCACCCCCCAGCCTAAAATAAATGGTGGTAGCACCAAGGTTGTTTCTCGCCTCCCCCACATCAAAGTGAAAAGTAGCAAAGAACTCACGTACCAACTCATCATAGACGGGCTCTCGGATCCTAAACAACCTTTCCCATTGAGGGCCCGTGAAGTCATCAGTTTGGAAGCTCTCAAGGAAAGCCCCCTCGAGACCCTCCTCTCTAAGGAAATTCCAGTCAAGTACAGCCCCATTATCGATTTGGTGGTGGAGTAATTCGGCGTATTTAGCCGTGGAAGCATTTTCATCGGACACGCTCCAACTAAGGACCGTGTCACCCAAGTTTTCGCGTTGGGGTCTTGAAGAACTCCCTCGGCTGGGTCGGTGACGCTTATGCATTTCCTGGAACAAAACAAGAAGGAACGAAACGGATTAGATTGTTAATCGGGGAAGTGACAAATTCTGCAGACACCTGACGCCATCACCCTTTGCGAGGTGACGCCGTCAGGCTTATCAATTTTCAAATCCGAGATTTACGAGGGAAAAATCAATATTCAAACTTCAAGTTCATAAACCAAACACCCCCTTTCGCAGCAAAATGGGCAGTTGGTCCATAGATCACGGTTCAAATTCGTTATTTGCCCAATTAGTGAGTAAACCCCGCTCCTTGCTAATCATCTAATGCCTTAATCATTGTTAAACCAACCTCAATTAAAGGGCATTACGAGTTCTAAGCATGGATTCAACCTAGGGTTTCACGAGTTGGGGTTTTTTGGAATTGACGAATCCTATGAATAATTGAAGCGAAAAGAATGAATAAAGATTACTTACAACGTGGAGATTAGCAACGGGAGGAAGCGAATCGGACCTTGAAGATTCGGAGGTGGGGTTGGAGTGGATATGGTTGGTGGGGTTTGTGGTGAAAGGGATAGATATGAGACTTAAAATTGCTGTCTAGCCGAGGTGACGGCGTCACCCTTTGAGTCTGACGCCGTCAAACCTGCGTCCCACAATATTTTGAGGCATTTGACAAATTACCCCCTGTACTTTTGTGAACAACTCGTCATGGTTATCAATCATGGCTAGTTTGTGTCGTTCAACAAGTTCCACCTGGGTCAAATATTTTGTTGCTGTCGCGAGGAGAAGTGTAATTTTGGACAGGGTCGGTTATTGCCTTGCCCGGATCCCCGTCTTCCTCTTGGTGAATAATGGGTGAGGGAAGGAGTTGGTTCAACGAGGTTTTCGAAAAAGGAGTGCGTTTGAGTTGAGTCTTTTGCACGCCTGGCTTGAAGCTAAAGGATCGTTTACTCACCTCAGGAAAATCAGTGGGCATGACTTGTAAACTTCCTACAAAGATGTCGTGAAGCTGAGGATGCGTTTTGTCGAGAAGGAGTTCAGGAGAGTGATGGTGATTCAAGGGTGGATACCTTGGGAGACGTAACCCAAAGTCAATCTTGCTAATCGTTTCACTGGGGAGTGCGAAGATTTTCTCAATCTTCTTAGGGGCACTTTCTTCCCTAATTTTCTCCCGGATCCTTGAGATGAAGTCATCGGCCATACTCATGAACATTTTTCGGGTTTCTTCCACACGAGCTTCTAATTGCTGAATCTGTTTCTCTTGGTTATCCACGAAAGTTACCATTATTCCCTCGAACTCCTCTTGTCGTGAAAATCTAGGAAACGTATATCCAACATTTACCATATGCACCTCGGCCCGCGTTAATTCTTTAACCTGCCTTTCGATGTCATCAAATAGCTGCTCTTGGGTCGTGTTCATGTAATCTAAGCTTCCTTCCCCTAAGAACATTGGGTCCTCCCATTCTTCCTCTTCGTATCGTGATAGGTCCTCGATGACCTCCCAGCATTTATCAACGCTGAGTCTGCTTAATCTGCCATTGGCGGCGTAGTCTATTGCCTTCCTAGTTTGAGGATTGACTTTGTCATAGAAGATTTGAATTTGGAACCAATGTTCAAGACCGTGGTGAGGAACTTTTTGGAGCAAGTCCTTGAATCGAGTCTATGCCTCGTAGAGGGTTTCGCCTTGATGTTGTTGGAACGCCAAGATGTTATTCCTTAGCTTTGTGGTTCTTCCTGGTGGGAAGAATTGAGCTAGGAAGCGAGAGGTGAGATTATCCCAAGAGGTGATGGATCCTGCGGGTAGACGTTCTAACCACTGACTAGCTTGGTCCTTGATGAGACGAAAAGTGTACCCGTTTTAAGGGGTCATTTAAGCCCTAATTCGAGTAAATATGATCAAATATTGCCCTAAATCGTTCCTTTTTTCATCTTAGGTACTTTTGAGAAGAATTCTGGAAAACATGCATATTTGGACGTTTTTGGAGCATAAAAGTGAAGAAAACGACAAAGTATCAAAAGAAGCTGAATTTCCTACCTGACGGCGTCAGAGTCACAAGGTGACGCCGTCAGCCAACGTTGACAAAAGAGTGAAGTCAGATTACACTAGACGTCCTATGAAGAAAACAAGATGTTTTCACCTGACGGCGTCAGGTGTTAAAGATTGTAGGCCGTCAGGTGTTAACTTAAAGAGTGACGGCCCAGAGCAATTTAAAGGGTGACGGCGTCAGAAGTAAATCTAGGCCATCCGAGAACCCTAATGACGGCGAGCTGACAGCGTCATACTCTATAACCTAACGCCGTCAGAATGTAAAATCTATATATATTTTCCCAATTTTCATTCATTAGTGTGGAACTTTGTGGGGAACTTTTGGGATAAACCCTAAGACGATTTTTGCTGTATTTTCAAGGGTTTTTCACCCTTGAATCCTTCATGTTCAATTAAAGATAAGTCCTCACTTAAATTAATCAATATGTCTATGTGTTGGTTAATTATATCTTATGCTTGTCTTTCGATTAACATGCTAGGCTAGATTATTTCCTTGTGTTTGCTTAGATCTAATGAAACCTAACTATTAATTATTGGTTGATTGGTGTGTTATTACTTTGTTGGGATGAATATTTCATCAATGTTAGGCTTAAGAAAACTGGCAATACTCCTATATGGTACATGCTTGAAGTCTTAAGAAAACATGTAACTAAGGAATACTAGGTTATTAAGGTAGTTTTAAATACGCATGACCACTGTTTACAATCCCGTGTGATTAAATGTGTACCGCATGGTTGTCAGGCAGGAGCATTTAAGAGCCTCATAGAATTAGGGAAGATATGTATGCCACCCCATGAATTGTTACAGGATAACACCCGTCATCCCACAAAGTAATACATAACCAATTAACCGGTAAAATAGTTACGGGAGTAAAGGAAGTTAAGTAAACACATTTGTCTCTATACTACATTTTCCAACACCTTCTTATTCTTCTTGTTATTTTTATTTTTATTGCAATTGTACCAGTTTTCGGGTTAGTTGATTCCACAACTAATTCCGCTCACTCCTCAATACCCAGAGATTCTTAACTCTGCTTTCCAAAAAATCTACCAAAAATACAAAAATCCCCATCTCTCCTCCACCCTTAGACTATTAGCAAGCCCCGAGTTTTGATGTCCCTAACACTGAACACCCCTTCTCCCTGTGACGCAGACATGATCAATCCCCCGTACTTACCACTACACTATACTACACTGACCAGGTACACTGCCTGACGGGATTGCAAGCTTCTCAAGATCCCTTGAGAGGTAAAACCTGTTGCGTGGTCGCAATCCTACGCACATCAAGTTTTTGGCGCCGTTGCCGGGGAATAGTTGTTGCTTAGGTAGAATTTTTTTATCTTATTAGGTCTACTCACTAGATTCCTTTCTAGTGAGATTTTTATTTTATTTTTCTAGGATTTCTTAATCTATCTATTTTCTTCGTGTTTGTGTTCGTAACCATTACCATCCGCCAACATGGAAGGTGGTAACATCCTTGATCCCAACAACCCACCTCAACCAAACAACCAAACACAACCAAACCAACCTCCTAGAGCCCGTACCTTAGGAGAGTATTCCGACCTAGCCACCATGGCTATCGCAACACCATTGAGCTCACTCAAGGAGCCAATGTCACTCCCTTGCGATCCGACACCATCCGGTTGGTGCAAAGCGGATGCGCATTCCATGGACTTCGTTCCGAAGATCCAAATCAACATCTCAAGGATTTCCTCAAAATCGTAGACTCCATAGACCTTGATGTTGCCACTCGAAAGACTACCCGATTATGTCTCTTCCAATTCTCTCTGCGAGACCATGCTAGCCAGTGGCTAGAGCGTCTACCCGCAGGATCCATCACCTCTTGGGATGATCTCACAACTCGCTTCTTAGCTCAATTTTTCCCACCGGGGAGAACTACCAAGCTAAGGAATGATATCTTAGCGTTCCAACAACGCCAAGGCGAAACCCTCTACGAGGCATGGACTCGATTCAAGGACTTACTCCAAAAAGTCCCTCACCATGGCATAGACCTTTGGCTCCAAGTCCAAATCTTCTATGACCATATCAATATCCCCACGAGGCAAACAATTGACCAAGCGGCCGGTGGCAAGCTACGTGATCTAAGTGCGGAACAATCATGGGATCTCCTAGAAGATCTTGTTCTATATGACAACGAAAGTTGGAATGATCCCCGTGATTTGAATAAGACGGTCAAGGCAATATCTTTACCTTCGAATAATTCAAGCACTTCCGACCGTAGGATCATAGAACTTAAAGACCAAGTCAAGTTTCACATGAAATCCTACGAGGCTCCTAAACCTTCAAGCCAAGTGAATAAAATCACTTCCTCGTGCGAATTATGTAGTGGTCCTCATGACACTCATAACTGCATGGAACTCCCCAAGGAAGCCTTTAAGGAATTTACCTATTCACGTATCAACAAGGCAAGGGAGAATTGGCCCATTGTCGACCAGAAATTTAGGGAACCAAACAAGTATTATGAGGCATGGAAGGATAAGCCGAATTTCAGTTGGAACCAGACTCGTAGCGTATCGTTTAATGACTCTCCTCCGCTTACATGGTCTGAGCACCATCCACCCTTGAGTGTACCCAAGCAGGATCATGAAGAAATCCTGCGGAAATTCATCCTTTCTCAAGAAATAAGACTTGCGAAACTCGAAACCCAAATCAGACAACAGCAAGCTGACATGAGTAACAAGGTTGGTAACCTAGTTGACATAATAAATGGTCGCCTTGCTGATGAAATGACGCGAGTCGAGAAGGTCAAATCTGTCAACACCCTCAGTCCGCCGACCTCGCCGGTGAAAATTAAGAGTCCCAGTAAACTCTTCAAACACCTATCACCAGACAAGAAAGAAGTGATGAAACCTTCTGCCTCAACCGCACCAACCCATTTCGTTAACACCATTACCACGATAACCGTACCCGAGCCCGTCACGGATCAACAGCAAACCAGTGAAAGGGATAATAAGGATGAAGATGATATCCTCAAGGCTAACCATGGGGAGACAGAGAACCCCTTGAACTTGATCAAGGATTTATCGACTCATGAGACGGGAAATAGGAAAGAAGCGGATAAGGTGCTTAGAGAGTCTCCTGGATTAATTGATGGCTCCCTTACGAAGGAACTTGAGAAAGGCACAGCATAATTATACATCGGATTCAGAGAAAGGATAGAGGAGGGTACCTCCGATGTTTTTAAAATTTCCTGCACCGCTAGAAGAAAGTTGATAGAAAATGCTTGTGTAGACCCCAATTCCCCTATGAACGCAATATCCCTTTCTCTGTATAACGAAGCTTTCAATGAACAGGTTACATATAAGGGGTTTAACATCATTGGAACAGTTGGAAGGGTGCCAATTGTAATAGGGAAGTTCTCCTTTAACATTGACCTAACCATAATCAACGACATGAACTCAATCATTAGCCCATCCCTGACGAACCTTGTCTTAGGAAAGCTGTTCATAAAGGCGACAGGAGTGATACTCGATGAAAGGAGTCGTAGCGCATCATTTACCAATGGTGTTAGGGAAGTGATCTTTAAAGATGGTAATGAAGAGGTGTATGAGTATCAACCACCGGAAATTCGTAACACATGGAGATTGCAAGGCAGAAGGCCTGGCAGGATAAAATGAGGCGATCCGATTAATCTCAAAATACGTTGTATGATCGGTCACAAGCACTTTTATAATTTTTACATTGACACGTGCTTGCCCAAGAACGTGATGTCCCTATTTCATTACAACAGCATCTTCAGAAGGGGGATGATATACAAGGGAGAGGATGTTGCAGGTATCGACAATGATGTGCAAGTGTTTGTAGGAAACATGACATTCACTATGAGCTTCACAATTGTTGATAATATTGAGGAATACATTGATCCTAGGTTATCGCAAGTTGTTTTGGGGCACCTTTCAGTGAAATCACAAATTTAGTTGTGGACGAGCTCAATGGAATCATGACTTTAACCGATGGGATTAGAGAAGTCTTGTACCAAACTCCATATAGAATGAGGGACTTTAAAGGGATTGATTATGAAGGGCTTGATAGTCTAAGCTCTCAACTCGTTCTATGTGATGAAGATGTGAGAAGAGGATGCAAAAAACACTTCTGACTTATCTTGTGGATTCTTTAAGGGCGTTAGTAGACTGAGTTCTAGATATCAAGAAGATCCTTTCGATTTCGAGGACCCAAAATACCTCCACTATGATAGTGATTCTGATAGAGGTTCGGGCAACTACTTAGAAACCGAGACCAACGATGAAGTCACGTAAGGTACGGTGACTTTGAGTCTAGCTACAAGACTCGTTAATAAACAAAAGCGCTTCTTGGGAGGCAACCCAAGCTTTATGTGTTTTATTTGTTTGTTTATTCGATTTTATTTGTTTCCATATGTATGATATTTCTTGTTATTGATTCATGATTCAAACTAACTTGTAAAAATGCTTTATTTTGTTTTTAACTTCATCTTAACTACATATAAAGGTATTTTGCAAAAGCTAAGTGTAAGGGAAATCTAAATCGGTTTTAAGAACACGATTGAACATGAATCATAACAATATTAAATTAGCATACATATTAGTGTTTGTTCGAGTCAAATGCTTGTATCGAGTCATAATGATGTTTTGCAGGAATTCCAGGAAGTAAGGTATAGTTTTTCCAGAAAATTTCCGGAAACTTAACATGAGAATTCTGTCAGATCATTTCTGACGGCGTCAGGTGTTATAACCTGACGGCGTCAGGAAATATTTTTCTGCAATTTTTGAAAGTTTTGTTTTTCTTCCAGAAATAAAAAGTTTTTGTTAATTCTCTAACTTATAATCTCCAGGGATTCTGCAAAAATATTCATTCCACAAGCATTATATCCTATTATAGATTCTACCGCCGATTTTATGCGAGGTTGGCCTTTATCTTTTTCGCAGGTTAACAGGTTATTTTGGACAAGAAGATGATTTATATTTCGGAAGGGAAGCTTTGAGCGCTCATCTTTCTTGGAAGAAGATCTAACAATGTTACCTCACTATCCACGTCAAACGAATCAGGGGAGTATTTGATTTCATTCTTTCATTTTATTTACTTTTACGTCTTTTATTTGAACATTGGGGACAATGTTCGGTTTAAGTGTAAGGGGGTAAATGAAGGCACCTTAGAGAATACAATTGTGCTTGATTTTTGTTTGTTTAATAGTAAATTTGTAATAAAACCGAGAGAAATATTTGTTAGGGTAATTTTAGCGCCAATTTAAAATTTTTTACAATATTTAGAAGTGAGACTTTGGTCTTAATAAGCGTCTCATGGATAGGAAATTATATGACCTTCCTAGTTTGAGGATTGACTTTGTCATAGAAGATTTGAATTTGGAACCAACGTTCAAGACCGTGGTGAGGAACTTTTTGGAGCAAGTCCTTGAATCGAGTCCATGCCTCGTAGAGGGTTTCGCCTTGATGTTGTTGGAACGCCAAGATGTTATTCCTTAGCTTTGTGGTTCTTCCTGGTGGGAAGAATTGAGCTAGGAAGCGAGAGGTGAGATTATCCCAAGAGGTGATGGATCCTGCGGGTAGACGTTCTAACCACTGACTAGCTTGGTCCTTGATGAGACGAAAAGTGTACCCGTTTTAAGGGGTCATTTAAGCCCTAATTCGAGTAAATATGATCAAATATTGCCCTAAATCGTTCCTTTTGTCATCTTAGGTACTTTTGAGAAGAATTCTGGAAAACATGCATATTTGGACGTTTTTGGAGCATAAAAGTGAAGAAAACGACAAAGTCTCAAAAGAAGCTGAATTTCCTACCTGACGGCGTCAGAGTCACAAGGTGACGCCGTCAGCCAACGTTGACAAAAGAGTGAAGTCAGATTACACTAGACGTCCTATGAAGAAAACAAGATGTTTTCACCTGACGGCGTCAGGTGTTAAAGATTGTAGGCCGTTAGGTGTTAACTTAAAGAGTGACGGCCCAGAGCAATTTAAAGGGTGACGGCGTCAGAAGTAAATCTAGGCCATCCGAGAACCCTAATGACGGCGAGCTGACGGCGTCATACTCTATAACCTGACGCCGTCAGAATGTAAAATCTATATATATTTTCCTAATTTTCATTCATTAGTGTGGAACTTTGTGGGGAACTTTTGGGATAAACCCTAAGACGATTTTAGCTGTATTTTCAAGGGTTTTTCACCCTTGAATCCTTCATGTTCAATTAAAGATAAGTCCTCACTTAAATTAATCAATATGTCTATGTGTTGGTTAATTATATCTTATGCTTGTCTTTCGATTAACATGCTAGGCTAGATTTTTCTTGTGTTTGCTTAGATCTAATGAAATCTAACTATTAATTATTGGTTGATTTGTGTGTTATTACTTTGTTGGGATGAATATTTCATCAATGTTAGGCTTAAGAAAACTGGCAATACTCCTATATGGTAACATGCTTGAACGTCTTAAGAAACATGTAACTAAGGCATACTAGGTTATTAAGGTAGTATTTAACGCATGAGCCACTGTTTACAATCCCTATGATTATGTGTACGCATGGTTGTAGGAGGAGATAAGAGCTCATATAATTGGGGAGATATGTATGCCACCCCATGAATTGTTAAGGAATACACCCGTCATCCACACAAGTAATACATACACCAATTAACCGATAAAAGATAGTTAGGGAGTAAGTAAGTCTAAGTAAACACATTTGTCTCCATATAAGTTTTCACAACCTTTTATTTTCTTGTTATTTTATTTTTATTGCAATTGTAGTTTTTGGGTTAGTTGATTAGCAACTAATTCCGCCCACTCCTCCAATACCCGAGATTTTACTTGCTTTCAAAAAAATATAAAAAATACAAAAATAATCTTCCTCCACCTTTAGACCTATTAGAGTAGTTTTTCTGTCCTAACGAACACTATTCCCTGTGAGAGAACGATCAATCCCCCGTACTTACCACTACACTATACTACACTGACCAGGTACATTGCCTGGTGGAATTGCAAGCTTCTCAAGATCCCTTGAGAGGTAAAACCTGTTGCGTAGTCGCAATCCTACGCACATCAGTCCTGCAGAGAGAATTGGAAAAGACGTAATCGGGTAGTCTCTCGAGTGTCAACATCAAGGTCTATGGAATCTACGATCTTAAGGAAATCCTTGAGGTGTTGATTTGGATCTTCGGAACGAAGTCCATGGAATGCACATCCGCTTTGCACCAACCGGATGGTGTCGGATCGCAAGGGAGACACATTAGCTCCTTGAGTGAGCTCAATGGTGTTTTGATAGCCTTGGTGGCTAGGACAGGGGTATTCTCCAAAAGTACGGGCTCTAGGAGGTAGGTTTGGTTGAGGTGGGTTGTTGGGATCTAGGATATTACCACCTTCCATGATGTCGGATGGTAATGGTTACGAACAAAAACACAAATAATAAGATAGACTAAAGAAAACTTAGAAAAATAAAAATAAAAATCTCACTAGAAAGGATTCTAATGAGTAGACCTAAGTAAAAATAAAATTTTCAACCTAAACAATAACTATTCCCCGGCAACGGCGCCAAAAACTTGATGCGTGGGTTTTGCAACCTATGCACTTAGGTTTTACCTCTCAAGGGATCTTGAGAAGCTTACAACCCCCACCAGGCAGTGTACCAGACCGATGTAGTATAGTGAAGTGGCAAGTACCGGGGGATTGATCGTTCTCTTGGGGAATAGTGTCGTTAGGCTTGAAAAGCTACTCTAATTAGGTCTAACGGTTGAGGGATGATTCTTTTTGTATTTTTATATTTTATGAAAGCAAGTAAAAATCTCGGTTTTGTAAGGAGTGGACGGAATTAGTTGCTAGCCAACTAACCCAAATACCTACTTTTGCAAATAAAATTAAATAATAAAAAAAAATTGGTTGTGAAACTTATAAATGAAAAATATGTGTTTACTTTGATTTCCTTGCTCCCTAGCTATCTTTTATATGCTAATTGGTTTGTTGTGATTATGTGGATGACGGGTTGTATTCCTTTAAACCATTCATAGGGCCGTGTACGATCTTCCCTAACTCTATAAGCTCCTACTTCACTCCTATGTCGAGCCGATTTAAGCTCCTAACATGGGATCATTAGAATTCGCTCATGCATTAAATACAACCAAATAATCGTAGTACACATCCGATTCATGTTTCTTAAGACGTTCAAGCAAGTTACCGTATAGGAGGTTAGCCAGTTTTCTTAAGCCTAACACCGACTTCACCCAACCACAATAATCACAAGCAAACCAACAACATATAATCAATAGCTAGGTTTCATTAGATCTAAGCAAACACAATGAAAACCTAGCCTAGCATGTTAATTAAAAGACAAGTGTAAGATATAATCAAACAACACATAGACATATTGATTGATTTGAAAGAAGACTTATCTTTAATTGAACATCCAGGTTTAAGGGTGAAAAACCCTTAAAAATACTGTAGAATACGAGCTAGGGTTTTTCTCAAAAGTTGCACACTAATGAATGAAAATTAGAAAAGTATATATAGATTTTACAAGCTGACGGCGTCACGTTCTAATGCGTGACGCCGTCACATCGCCGCCAAACTTATATTCGGATTACTCAGATCTCATTCTGACGCCGTCCCTCTTTAATCTTCTCTGGGCCATCTCCCTTTGTCACAAAACGTGACGGTCTAGGTCCAATTACACGTGACGCCGTCACTCTTTAAAACTTCAAATATTTTTGGGGCGTCTGGTGTAAAAATCATCCTTCGTTTGTCAAAGCGTGACGCCGTCACACTCTAAAGCATGACGCCGTCAGGTACTATTTCCAGCATATTTTGGGACTTTGTCGTTTTCTACACTTTTATGCTCCACAAACGTCCATAATGCTTCCTTTTCCAGATTTCTTCTCCAAAGTACCTAAAATGACAAAAGGAACGATTTAGGGCAATATTTGATCAAATAATTACGTATTAGGGCTTAAATGACCCCCTAAAAGCGGTACACTTTTCGCTTTATCATATCCCATCATATCCTTCTGTTGCCTTTGTCATATTTTGAAAGACTTTTTGTTTAACGCAAGGAGTTTTATAAATTCTTTTATGAGGTAGCAACTGATGTTCATTTATAACTATTTGAATAAATCTTGGGTACATTAAAAATTTGTAACTACTCTTCACATTGCCAACCATATTGTTAAATAAAAACTTTGAAAAGTTAAAAGTCCTGTTTGTTGCCAAGCAAATTAAAGGAATAGCCATTGTGGTGCTAAACCGCTCATAAGCAGTTTTCTTAGGACTTAAGTAATGTAGAAGAGTATGAATAAAAAAATCTCCATTGTGGGGAGAAACATCCCTTTTTGAAAGTAAGTTTTTGGTTGGATGTGTCATACCCCATATCAGAGATGTATTGAAGAATTTCTGGATTGGGTAATGTGATGATACCTTCTTGATCATCCAAGTGGAAAGTCTCCTCAAGGATGATTCAGTAACATCAATAGTTACCCCATCAACTGTTGCCCTTAGTGCAGCAACAGGTGCATGTGTGTCTCCATCATCAATGGTTGTGACAGTGACAGTCTGCCAAAACTTCTTGATTTAAGAGATATAGATTGTGGGGTTTATAGTTAAAGTATACCTAATGTGTGTAGCATTGAGAAAATCCACAATCTGATAAAAAATATGCCCATCCTTGACCTCTGTTTTCTTCAAAAAGGCAACTTGGTTGTGTGAATCAACAAACTCTAAAACAGCCATAGAAAGTTATTTGAATGACAAATGTATGAGCGTACGAGAGTGAATTGAAAGTGAAACAAGCCAATTGAGTTTTAATATTATACTGCTATGGTTTGAGATAAGTACGCAAGTGAGAAATTATCGTGAATAAGAATTTATCTTTGGTAAAGAATAAAAGTGAATAAATAAGTAGATAATTCTCATAAATAAAACCCTATAAGTATGGTAACAAAACGGTTATTCTCAACGGCTAGTTAAAAAAAATTAGTTACTGACACAACAGTTGCAACGACTGGTTCAACAGTGGAAACTTTTACACTGACAGTGGAAACTTTGAACTAGCAGTGGAAACTTTTTCACAAAAATTTCAAGAGCAGTGGGAATAGAAAATATGTGTAAAATAAACTGCTCTTTCATAGTTTTTAGCAAACTACCAGCTATTAACGGATTTGATGTGTCTTTACCATGAGCCGTTTGCTATGGACAAGCCAACTCTTAACTGTTAAGTATGGTGAGTTGATAACCATATAGTTTTTGGCAAACTATCAACTATAAACGGATTTGATAAGTCTTTACCAGTAGCCGTTTGCTCTGGACTAGTTGGTTCTTATGTGGATTAGACATGGTGAACCAATAACCATTTGTGGTGTGTCTCAAATACACACTCCATTTGATCAACTCCCATAAAATGTGCTTAACCACCTGCAATAGTTAGTCGAAAACCAAGAAAATACAAACCACAGTATTTCCATTTGACAAATAATCACATATGACTAACTTATTACATAAGCAGTACAAACTTTACAAAGCAGTTATTTTGACACAACTAGCAGTACAAAAATCCTACACTCAACTAAAACACTTAGACATCAAAAAGTTTTAAAGGTTGAGCATTCCAATACCTGTTACCAAGTACTGAAACCTTCCCACATCAAGACCCTTAGTTAATAAATCAGCATAGTTATCATCAGTGTGGATTTTGACAACTTGTATTAACCTTTCTCATAACAATCTCTTATAAAATGATGTCTAATTTCATTGTGTTTAGTTTTAGTGTGTTGTACAGGATTTTTAATTATGCAAATGGTACTGCTATTGTCAATGTAAATGATGGTGTTCATGAAGTTATACCCATAGTCAAGTAACTGGTTTTGGAGCCATAATACTTGAGCACAACAACTTGCAGCAGCCACATACTCTGCTTCAGTTGATGAAGTAGCCACCATTGTCTGCTTCTTGCACTACCATGACACCAACCTACATCCAAGAAATTGGCATCCTCCTGTTGTTGATTTCCTATCCAAGCTTGCACCAGCATAATCACTGTCTGAATAAGTGACCAACTCCATAGGAGATTCTTTTGGATACCATAATCCCTGATTAGGATATGCTTTGAGATATCTGAAAATCTTCTTCACATCAGTCAAATGAATATCTTGAGAGTGACCTGAAATCTTGCACAAGCACACACTGCAAACATAATGTCTGGTCTTGATGAAGTGAGATAGATCAAGGAACCATTCATAGATCTATAAGTATGCACATCAATTGCTTCTCCACTATTTTCCTTTAAAAGCAGATGAGTAGTCTTGTCAACAGGTGTGCTAGAGGACTTAGCATCAGTGAATTCTAACTTCCTAAGTATTTTAGCCACATATTTATCTTGATTGATAAAAATACCATCTGGCCTTTGTTGTACTTGAAGTCCCAAAAAGAATGTAAGTTCACCCATAGAACTCATTTGAAATTCATCTTTTATCAGCTTCTCAAATTCTTTGCACATCTCTTGCTTTGTGGAGCCAAAGATGATATCATCAACATATACTTGAACCAATAAGATATCACCCTTGTCTTTCTTGATGAACAAAGTCTGATCAATTTTGCCTCTATGAAACCCATTAGTCAAGAGATAAGTTGCAAGGGTTTCATACCACTTCCTTGGAGCCTGATGTAGACCATACAAAGCTTTTATCACTTTATACACCTTGTCTGGATGGTCAAGGTCTTCAAAACCTGGAGGTTGAGAAACATACACCTCCTCATCAATTTGCCCATAAAGGAAGGCACTCTTTACATCCATTTGATAGGCAGTAAAGCCCATAAAGGATGCATAGGCTAAAAAGAGCCTAATAGCCTCAATTCTTGCAACTGGGGCAAACACTTCTTCATAATCTATACCCTTCTCCTGAGTGTATCCTTGAGCCACAAGCCTAGCCTTGTTTCTGATGACAATTCCTCTTTCATCTTTCTTGTTTTTAACACCCATTTAGTACCTATAACCGTCATACCTTTAGGCAAATCAACAAGTACCCAAACTTTCTGAATCTTAAACTGAAGCAATTCCTCTTGCATTGCCTCTACACAGCTTGAGTCTTCAAGTGCCTTGAACACATTCTTTGGTTCCATTTGTGATAGAAAACACATAAACAGACATTCATTTTTCTCTTCATGAACCTTGGATTTATATACTTCACTTATAAAACCATGAATATCAGTCATTCTTGTCTGTTTTCTAGTCTTTACTCCAGATTGTACATCTCCTATCTCATTATCAAGTGGATGAATCTTGTGAATTTTGGCTTGGGGAGTATGAGGAACTTCACATGCAGTAGGCATATTTGATATTTCAACATCATTGGCTTGTGCTTCCTGAGTAATAGAAGTTGCATTTTCCACATTTGGTCCAGCAGTGGAAACTTCTGGCCCAACAGTGGAAACTGCATTAGTACTGCTTTCAGGAATCTCTTTGTTTTGAGTGTCCACATCAACTGCTTTGAAAACATCTGCATCACCTTCTTGTCCAGCATCATTAGAAGGTTGTGGCTCTCCAGTCTTTGAGACAAAATCATCACATGCAAAGTCCCAAATAGGCATAATAATTTGATCGTGATCATCCTCTTGATCGTTGCTTGGTTCATCATCATCAACAAACTCTTCTGAACCTGCAAAATCATTAGTATCTGTACCTGCAACAATAGGTACATAGTTCATAGTATGGGTTAGAGTATCAAGATCAAACAACCATTCTGGACCTGTACCTGCAACATTAGGTTGGTTTTCTAAAAACTCAACATGCAGATTTTCTTCAACCTTTTTGGTCCTTAAGTTGTATACCCTAAAGGCCTTACTAACCATTGAGTACCCTACAAAATAACCTTCATCTGATTTTCCATCAATTTACCCAGATGATCTATGGTATTGAGAATAGTGACATGACATCCAAATAGTCTCATGAACTCTAAGGCATGTGTTCTACCTCTAAATAACTCATAAGGTGTCTTATTCTTTGTTTTCACCAATAAAACCCTGTTTTGTACATAACAAGCAGTGTTAACTGCTTCAGGCCAAAAAGTGACTGGCAATTTAGAATCAGCCAACATGATTCTAACATCCTCTATTAGTGTCCTATTTCTCCTTTCAGCAAAACCATTCTGCTGAGGAGTTCTAGCTACATTAAATTCTCTCTTAATACCATTTTCTCTGCAAAAATCATCCATAATTCTATTCTTAAACTATGTCCCATTGTCACACCTGGTAATTTTAACATTCTTATCAACTAGGTTTTCTACTTCTTTTATAAAAGTCTTAAGGATACCAGTTGTTTCGTCCTTAGTTCTAAGAAAGAAGACCCATGTAAATCTACTAAAATCATCAGTCACAACAAGACGATACTTCTTAAGATTTATGTTACTCACAGATGTAGGACCAAACAAGTCCATATGCAACATATAAAGTGGGTGAGCAATAGAGTTAAAAGCCTTGGTTTTACAAGAAGCTCTGTGTTGCTTGCCTTTAAGACAGGCAACATAGGTTTGGTCATTTTCAAATCTTTTCTGAGGTAAACCTCTTACCAAACCATCCTTTACAATTTTATTTATGGTTTTAAAGTTTATGTGACCAAGTATTCTGTGCCATAACATGGACTCATCTAATGTGGCCTTTGTAATCAAGCAAGTAAGATCATCTTTAGCAACAATGTTCTTCATATTAAAACTGTATAAGTTGCCTTGTCTAGGGATTTTAAGTAATATCTTACTTTCATTAGGCATATATAATCCTTATCAAGAACAAAACATTCATTTTCAGTAAAAAGAACTTTGTTTTTCTTGTCACAAATCTATGACACACTAAAGAGATTGTACTTAAGCTCTTTCACATAATACACATTTTCAAAGTCCAAGTTTCTAGTTTTAATAGTACCTTTACCAAAAACTTTACCACCAATTCCACCTCCAAAGTTGACAAATTGTCCATCAAAAGGTTTGAAATCTGAGAGATAGGACTTATTGCCAGTCATGTGCCTTGAACATCCACTATCTGAATAACCTTGATCTTCTGTTTTTGGATGTCCCTGCACATAAAATAAAGGAATTAGTTTCCTTTGGAGACCCAAGCCATTATTGACTTTGATCTGCCTCGTGTATCAATATAATTATATCTATCAAAGGTCATTGATACACCATTGGGATTGTTTGAGGAGGTAGTTCCTTTTGGTCTCCATTCCCAACGTGCTGAGGCCTTCACAACATTTCCCAAATTTACCCTGTTATTGTTTACATGACAAACAATGGTAACTTTTGGCCTAGCAGTGGGAATTGCTGGCTTAGAATTTTTGGCTTTTAGTACCCACTTCTGGTTGTAAACAACTTTTTTCTCATAAAAGGTCCTTTTACATGTTTGTGCAGATTTAACAAAAGTTGTGATTGGTTTCGCACTTGAAACAGGTGGTTTTGGGTAAGCAGTTGAAATAGTTCTAGCAGTTGTAAAAGATTTAAGTCCAGATCTTAATTGAACTGCTCTGGGAATCATGTTGCTGTGAGTATGAGGTTGAGAATATTTTTGAAAACTGTTTTCATTCATCCTTTTGTTCCCAAAAACTTCCCTTCTTCCCTTGTGGTAGTTACATTTAGCATGCAAGTGTTTAAAGCTTCCATAAATATGACATGCCTTATTATTCATCACAAAATCACTACTAAGTTGTTGAGATTTAA
Organism: Artemisia annua; assembly: GCA_014162995.1. Lineage (NCBI taxonomy): Eukaryota > Viridiplantae > Streptophyta > Magnoliopsida > Asterales > Asteraceae > Artemisia > Artemisia annua. The sequence goes on from LBNU01034811.1 coordinate 37,467, forward strand.
GATTGTTCCAGTTCCTCTGGTTACCCCTACGAGCTGGAGACTTGTTCCTATACATCTCAGCATATTTTACAATTGGCCTAGATTGATAGTCATGTTTTCTAGGTTTCTCTGTATCAACATTAACAACTTTGGGAATAGTTGTCTCAACATTAACGTTCACACTTTCATCCACTAAAGATGAATCACTAGCACTCTCAAAGGCATCAGTCTCATTCTTAACCTGTTCATCATTAGCACTTTTCACAAACTTAGGGCCATAAGTCACAGTTGGTTCCAGAAATTCTTCTAACCCTGTATGTGCTAGATCTATATCTGGAGGTGATGGAACACCTCTTAGTGGTGGAGGAACAGTTTTGTATCCTACTCCTGACTTAGCCTTATTTACAACTTGTGCTTCCCAAATCTTAATGATTCCCTCAGACTGATAAGCTAAAGTATCAACAGTGATTTTAACATTTTCATTCATCTTTTTGAGTTTTTCTAGCTCATCTCTAAGGGCCTCATTAACAGCAACCTTATAGTCTAAATCTCTTTTTAAGACAACAATATCATCATTATATTTAGACTCATTTGCTCTAAAATGTTCTAACTGTTTTTCTAACACAAACAAACCTCTTTTATGGTAAGACAAATTATAGTTAGCATATATTAACTCTGTTGCTTGATTACTTAAAAGTTTCATAAGTCTATCACACTCTTTTAAAGCTTTACGAGATTTAGAGCAACTTTCAATAGTATGTACCTCAGAGTCATAGAAAGCCATTAGAGTAAATTTTGTTGCTACCAGTGCAGCATCTGAAGGTACTTCTTCTTCATCAGCCATGTAACTCCAATCATAGCTAACACCATCAATAGCTAACATGGCCTTAGGTTCTTCCACTATTGGTTCCTTCTTCTTCTCCTGCTTGTACCAAGTAGACATGTTATCTTGCTTCCTAGGTTTTCTGCACTCTCTAGCAAGTGTCCTAACTTATGACAGTTGAAACATTCCACCTTCTTCTTGTCAAAACATGCAGTTTCATTACCATTGATGGTAATTTTCCTTCCAGTCCTTTGCCAGAACTTCTTAGCCCTCATGCTAAGAAGTGCAACCTGCCACTTGATATCCATCTCTTCCATATCATCATTATCTACTTGCTCCATATCTTCATGTGTTAGAAGTGAACCACTGACTTGGCTTGAGATGAAAGCATAGAAAGTAGGATCTCCAAGTCCAGCAACCTTCTTTTTAGAACTAGCAGTGGTAACACTTGTACTAACAGTGAAAAAAGAAGGACCAGCAGTAGATTCATCTTCATCACTATCATCATCAGAACAATTATCAACTGAAGATGATAGAAGTGCCAAGATCCCAGAACTTGTACTTAACTTTCAGCCTTCTTTAACCTCTGTTCAATGATTTTGAAATTATTGTAAAGGTCATTGAGTTTCATGGTTTCAATTTCTGGTTTGTTTTCCCAGACAATCACATTAGTTTGAAACTCTGAAGGCAAACTCCTTAAGAACTTAAGATTGGGGTCTTGCTTGTCTACCTCAATGCCAAACACAATCAACTGTGTAACAATCTTCTGGAGTCTAGTAAAGATGCTATCAATAGACTCATTGCCAGATGCAGAGAAATTTTCATAACTCCATTTTAACAATGTTTTCTGAGTTTTCTTGGTAGCATCATTACTACCAAACACTGAGCAGATCTCATCAAACAAGGTCTTTGCTGTTCTGTACTTGCTGAAAGCAATGATTTGATCCTTGGGAAGAGTCATTAGAAGCAAGCTTCTAGCTTTCAAATCATTCTTCTTCTGAAGCCTTTCTTCACTGGTGACTGGACCGGTATTCTGCTTCACTACATCCTTTCCATCAACTTTCTCAGTAGAAGTACAAGCTTGAATGAATCACCAAACATAGTGATCTTCCACAGAGCATAATCTTGTACAAGGAAGTACTGCTCTATCATGATTCTCCATATCTCAAACTCATTGAGTTTGAGCTTTGGAAATCTTGCAGCAACATTGGATTGACTGTTTTCCATCTCCATTGGACTTGTTGTAGTGAGTGAGTTGTTTCTTTGGATTTTCTAATTCAAAGTATCAGAACCTGGCTCTGATACCACTTGATGAGGATCTAAACATACACCTTGTGTTAGATAGATACTTTGAGTATATGCTATGTAGCACGCGGAATTTACTACAAAGCACTTAGAAGATATATTTATGTGATGTATATGATTGTTAATGAAACAGTGAAGTATGAGAAGTATGAACACAGAAGTTAAACAAACTAGCAGCTTCAATATTATTAAGAATAATACGAGTTATCTTGGTTCACTAGGGTTACACCTTGAAGCTTTCACAATAATACGTATACAAAACCTAAACCTAGGACCTCCTTTTATAGGACAAGGAGTCCTTTACAAGATAACTCTAACTAAATAAGATATTCACAAGATCTTTACCATACTTATCTAATACATGAATACATAAAATAGTTATCTAATAAGCAGTGGTAAGTATATGTACTAGCAGCGCTAATGGTGTTTCCACTACTAGTGTATTCTTGCAGCAGTGTCTTCTTCCAAGCTTAACAGTGGTAACTGTTAGTATTATTCCCAACAATAATCATTCGACCCGTTTGACCCCCAAATGGGTATAAATAGGCTCTAATCCAAACACTCCTTTAACCCATTACATACACTTTAACCATTTCTAAAAACCCATTTCACCACCAAAATACTTTAATGACCATGACATAGACTATGACACTCGACCATATGATTACAAACCATTTTAAGACCATCGGGGGTTCAACTTTGACTTGGAGCTCGGTATTCTTCAACTAAGCTCCTATGTACATACAAACCTTCTAATCAACACTTTCAATCCTTAAGCCTTATTCCAAACCATAGCACTTCCATAAAAGCCTACAAAACATGTCAACAATAACACGTAAGCTTTCGCATAGTAAGTAACCCGACAAAAAACACATATTAGCACATAAGCATCATGCTCACTTACATTGCTTCCAATCCATAACATTCAATATACCACATAAACCTTCATCCATTACTTAATCCATATGCTAAACACTATCACAATCATAACACATATATGGATAACATACATATAACACATGTTTTAGTAGAAGTTACTTACATTGATCTTCCAAGCTAAGCTACAATTTAGTAACACCATCATCATCAACATATCATCATCATCATCATCATCATCCTTCACCATAACATCATACATAAACACTTAACACATATAACATCATAATTATAATAATGGTTTACACAACCATTAGCTTACTTCTAATCACCTCTAATCATCATATAATCATATCTTGATTATATGACACTTAACCCATTAAATCATTAACTTTAATCCATTATAAAGCATCTCATATTCATTATAACACTTTTAGTAGCTTAAGACATCATTTACCCAATTTTCCCAATTAGGGTTCATAAACCCTAACTCTTAATTAACCAATTAATCATAAGATAGAGGTTACTTACTTGAAAGATCATTGGTACTAACTTATTTCTTGATTTGAAGCACTAATCTTTCACCAATTTAATCATCAAGGAAAACATGGTTTTCCCTCCTTTTTCTCTTCTAAAAATGACACCCACAACACCCTCTTGGATGTATATCCTGGAGATATCTAGTTAGGATTCTTCATAACAAAGTTATCTCCCAAATGACACCTTTGGTCCCTCAAGCTTCTTTTCTTTTATTTTGGCTACAACCAACTTATAACACATTCTTTGACTATTGGGTTAACTATTATGCAACATTCGTTGATGAACCAATCACGTAACGCCCTTAGTCCATTTCATCTAGGGTGGGGTCCAAGTACCTCCTTATTTAGATTTCGTCCCCGAAATCTCTCGTCTATAACTATCCAAGACTAATTCACAACATACACTCGTTCTCATAAGTCGAATCTTTAATCATTGCATTGCAACGATCTAACTGATCTTGCAATTCTATGCTTCTATATCATAATCATAACTCATAATCCACTAAAACACACTTCTCATCGCAAACTTATCTAAAATTTCCCATGATTGACGACTAGTCATATGGAAAATTTACTATTCTGACTTTATATAAGCTAAGTTTCAACACTATTTCCACGTCATCCGCCCATGCACTAACATGACATAAAATCATATACCGGCCAATTTCGTATTTTACATAATACCAACATGTATCTACTTCCAAAAACCGGTAACTTATCTCAATTTATGAAGCACCCTATAATTGGCACCTTCAAAACCTTTCTCACGCATCACTTAAACAACCTTTCTTATTAAATCTTGGGAATGCTTACCCATTATCTTATCAATCTTAAGGCACAAACTCATTCTAGGCGTCTAACTTGTTTTAGTTTTCACTTCCTCACTTCTCTACTCGTATTCATGCCATGTCGGTTACACATAAGCCCAGTCGTTTATAACTCTTTACTCACATAAAAAGGCGTCCCAATCTATGTAAGTAAGGAATTATAAACTTATGGTTCGGCGATTTACAATTTCTTTATTTAAATGAAGAGGCGTCCCGATCTATTTAAATGAGATTATAAATCATCCTACTCACGTACTTCCGACACAACAATCATACTTACTTTACTTTCTATCTTTTCTAGCCCTGGATCCAATCTCTTTAACTTTCCATCCATGTCATAAAGACAAGCTGGCTATCCCAAAGGATACCGTATATCCATGCCCTCGCGGCAAGCTGGACACCCCGAAGGATGCCAAAATATCCATGCCCTCACGGCAAACTAGGCCACCCCGAAGGATGCCAAAACTATCATCCATGCCATAAGGCAAGCTGTACAACCATGCCATAAAAGGCAAGCTAAAAACCATGCCATAAAAGGCAAGCTAGGCCATCCCGAAGGATGCCAAAACTAGAGCATTAGATCCAAGCTATGCTTACTTTAACATCTTTAATCATTTTATCTTTCATGTACTTTATCATTAAGCACACGTTATCATTTTCTCACTTCTCATTGCCTTAAGCAATCTCAACATTTGCGACCATGTTTATATTCATCTATATAAGTTTCTATATAACACTTACCGATTTTATTATACTTGCATTCCATAATGCAATCTATCATTTACCCGTCAACCCTAAGTTGACTCACACTTTCACTATATACCATTTTATCACATTGGCCTATTCAACTCTTTCATGCACGTAAATTGTGCATCTTATCATCATACATATTTCAATATTTTAACATGATTTGATTCATGTTTTACAGTTCATTCAAGCGCACTTCATATCACTTATGACTTCTGGGGCAATCTATATCTCATTCATCCCTTCTACTTATCACGCTTAACCATTTACTTGCTAACACATTAAACTTATCATGTTTTATATATGAACATGATCTCATCTCATCTTAACTATATACTTTAACTTTTCTTAATTTAATTAAGCATGTAAGAAATCATGGTTCAAGCATCTAATCGTTCATTCCAAAACCACAATCACAATCAAACTCAATCACGTCCTTCTAAGCATCACGTTATAAATATACTTCATTATTCATTTCTTACATAATATGCATTCAAATGCATCAATCTTATCTCATACACCTCTATGCACCATGCTCTCAAGCGCACCACATAAAACTTAGACATATAATAAACTACCATAGACTTAACATTACATAAGCAATAATACTTAACACTTATCCAACAAGTGTTAAAACATTTACAATTATAGTCTATGGCTCATATATCACATTTCACAATCAATCTATGTCTAAGCATCAACAATTTAACTAGCCGCAAGCACTAGTCTACATTATAACTAAGGCAGCATAAAACTTCCAATTCACTTACTAGCCCATCTCTAATACCACTTAGCATTTCTACTCGCATTCCATTATCATAACTCTATCATACATTCACATAATCGCAATACAAACGCCGGCACCAACCGAAGTGCACGACCAACTAATCATTTAAACACTTCAAGTCCTCCATGGACTTGCATCTCATACTCATCAACACTATACACGCATCCATCACTTATTATCACTAAGCTCATCTAACAAAAGACATAATCCGTCTCATACTTAACTATTACTTCCCCGCATCACTAGCACTGACGCTCAACGCTTCTACGATTGGTTTAAGACTAGGCAACCTATAGTGGAAACCTAATTCACTTAAACCGAATCTTTAATACCAAGTTGTTACACCCCGTGCCCGCTTTGACCAAAAATTAAAACTTTACGCGCGGAAACGCGTGACTTTAATGTACATACCGTTACTCTTTTGACCATTTACAAAAATCTATAAACATTCAGACCTTGAGACTATTTTTAAATGAAACTAGACTCAATTACCTTTGAAACACCAGGTGGTGTGACCCTTAACAACTTACGGATGATTTTATACATAATAAACAAAATGACCAAAAACTGGAGCATATGGCTTTATGCTTCTCGGCATACAGCCATATGGTCTACTCAGAAAACATGTGAAAGCCCCATACGGCTTTACGCTTAAAAGCGTACAGCCATATGGTTTACCCAAAAACATATTCCCATAGCGTACAACCATATGCTCAGACGCGTATGGCTTTACGCCCCTGTATCATAAACTATCCCAAAATATACTTAACCTTCTGATGCGTGGTTTGCGACTGATGTGTTTCGAAAGCTTTAAATTTATAAGACTAATTTTACCGATTCCTTAATACGCAAAACACACGGGTAAAGTATAACCCCCGTTTATAGTAAAGGTTTTAGGTAAGACCAGGTCGTTCCAAGGGATTTGTAGCAATTCACAGATCATTTATCAAGTAACAAAGCCAAATGATTGTCACATATCAAATAGCTAAACGTGTGTATAAGGCAAAGCAAAGTACCAAACAAGACATGATCCGCATAGATAATAGATAGAGATAAAGCAAGACTTATATAAACAAAAGCATGCAAGTTACAATTATTGGTGTATTAATCGTAACAAACATATCTACCAATAATGATATAGAATCCTTTCGACCTATAGACTACATCATCACGAGCACATTAAGAATGGTTTATATCGAATATGCATACATATGAATTCCTCCCAACCCGGCATTTCTACATAAGGAAGGGTCTTAAACATTGTTCCACTTGGTTTATTTATCAATTTATCACACAATTTCTACAAGCATGATATTGATTCGCTTGGCCAAAACGTCTCAAAACCAACCACACACAATTGACCCTTTCGACCTACTTCAATTGCTAATGATCAACCAAAGGATAAACAAGCTCCAAGCAAAAGTAACATCGAATTCATAAGCATTCATATTCACAAGCAATACTAATATCGTCTAAATATCATATCATAACCAAACAATCACAAACATATAAAACTCAGAAACATATTCAATATTATTAGTAAAGAAATGTGCCAAATCATTTATGCGAGTAATACGAATACAAGGAGTGTTTGGATCATTCGATCCTAAGACCCTCACCTAGTTCTCTTGAGCCTCTAAGTTGTGTTTTTGAGGCTAACTATTCTAACTAATCTAACACGAGTTCCTGTAGCCAAATGGGGTATATATATGCTTAGGAACACTTGGGGACCAGGTTGGGAGGTACATGATCGGTTTGGAACTCAATTTAATGCATTATAGCTGATCAGAGTTGAAGTACTCCGCACTTACTAATAAAACCCGCCGTACTTGTAAAGTGCTCCGCACTATATTTATTGTGCTCCGTACTTGGAAGTGCGCCGCACTAATTGGCAAAACCGGCATACTTGTGTTCATTTTCAGCTCTTGGCACAAACATTAAAGTTGTAGAAAATTCTCTTAGCTTTCCGTGGCCACTTGAATCAACTAAATCGGAGTTCATATGCTCAACTTATGGCCAAAACAGTGAACATGTGTCAGGAACCTTTAACTTGAGTTTATTTCTTAGTTTAAGCTTCATATATTCACGTTTTCTTCCATTTCTTCCACGACACCCTACAATATCAAATATAGTCTATTAAGTATCAAAAGCTCATATAATTCACCAAAATATATATATATATAAAAGCACAGATAACGCATATAGAAATATGTATAATTTGAGCGTTATCAAATACCCCCACACTTAAACCTTTGCTTGCCCTCAAGCAAAACTAAGAAAATAAAAATTAAAAGAAGATATTAATAACCAAAGAAAAGAAAAAAATTTAAATGCTATGAAATTATCGAAAAATATTTTTGGTTTTTATAAGAAATTCGCAAGAAGCGCAAGCACCCCCACACTTAAGAGTTTGCTTGTCCTCAAGCAAAGAAGAAATAAGCTCTACAAAAAAGAACATTTTGAAAAATATTTTTGGATTTTTAATTTGCGAAAACAGAGATATATAACGATCCTTGAGCTATCATAACATGACCAAGCACCTCACAAATAAAAAAGTATAATTCACTCACACTCATTATTTATATGATGGAGAATATAAGGAAATCGCACTCAATTGCTCAGACATGATTCATTAAATTACCATAAGCTTGTACAAGAAATAAAACTACACCGACGTGGTGTAAGCACCAGGTATAAATATCAAAAGAGGACTTTTATTCAGGTTATAATGTTAGGCTAAGGGTTAAATAAGGGTATGGATTAGGCATGGGAAATATATACTGAAATTGGTTTAAAAGAAAATTGTAAGTGTCGAAAAGTCCAAGAAACCCTTGAATTATCCAACATCTCAACATTTATAATCACTCTATTTGGCAAACAAATAATACGCCAACTCTTATTCATACTTCATCACTCTTCTTTTTTTTTTCTTTTTTTTCACATTTTTTTTTCATTTTCTTTTAATCACACTATCCACATTCACACAATCAACAATTCCCCCACACTTAGAATAAGCATACACCACAAAAAATACAAATAGAAGGTGATCAATCTTCATCTTCGTTGAAATGGCACAACACTTACAACAAGCACGAACAAACTATTAATCAAAAAATCATCTGAACATACCAAGCAACTAGCAACCAACCGAATAGACTTTCGACAAGGGGTAAGGATAGGCAAGATGTTATATATTTTTGGTTTTTTTTAGCGGATGTAAGAAATGAAATGCATGGCTCTGCAGGTTAAAGTAGGGGTATCTAGCACTAAAGATGAGTGCTACAAGAGGTTTTATTTGAGTGGTTAGCTAATCAGTGTAAGTAGCTAGAAGAATAAATAAAATGTTAAATGGAATGGCTTTTTGGGTTAAATCCTAATTGCCTCTTTATCATATATAAATACCTATATCACACGAATGCGATCTCACTGCGGTCTCGTAATGATTTCAAGCACAAGTTCTAGAATCGAATAAATCACCGGCACACTCGTAAACAAAGAAATCAAGCATACAAGACATATGCCGATATAGGCTCATAATCCTCACGTTTTAGTGGTAATGGTTATAAATGCGCAAGTAATATCATCGATCCCGAGTCGGGTCTGCTCTATTAACCGGAACACATCTCTGATTTCAAAACTTTATTTATTTACTACGTTTTATTCTAATATATTAACCTAAATGACAAAAATAAAAATAGATAAGCTAAAAGGGCAAACAAATTTTTTTTTAATCAATATAAGAATAAGTCTAAATTTTCAAATTCATTTTCCCTCCCACACTTAAGTTGAGCATTATGCTAATTAGAAAATAACATAAAATTAGGATAAGTAGGAAAAATAAATATAAGAGAAACGAAACTTCCCGGGGTTCTTGTTTGAATTCTGAAAAGATGTAGTGCTAAACAAAAGCCAGCATAAGCGAGTGAATTCAACCAAATATAATCCAATCATATCACCTCCCAAGTGTAAAATGCCATCCGACCAACCTCCACTTTTATTAATTAAACCTGCAAAATAAACAAAAATTACAAAAAACGTAAAATGATAAAGCACACTTTCGTAGGCACCACGATTGCATTTAGCATATGCAACAAGCCTTTAAACCCCTTGGTGTCCCGAGTGGACGAGTTATAGTCTCGTGAGGGTTCACAGCGAAAACACCCACAAAGTTCGAAAATATTTTTGATTTTTTGCTTTTTTTTTCAAAATTTTGTTTATTCACAATTTACAAAAAACAAGCACACTCAAAGCACTTCCAAATGAAAATAATATAAGAAGGAAAATATAATAAATATTATTCAAAGATTCACAATACATACGAAAGCAAAAATAAAGGCGAAAAGAAAATCTTTTTGGGTTTTCAGTTTTAAGACAAACTCATAATAATTATATAAAGTATTAACAAAACTATTTTTGCGGACTGATGAAAAAAGTACGTCGAGCTTGAGGTTAAGTGCGACGCACTTCTAGCAAAATTCCATTTTCTGGATTATATTTTATAGCATAACACAAAATAACAAAACACACATAGTCAAGCACGCAAAACAGAATTGATAAAAAGTAAAAACATATTAACTAATCATGAGAAAATAAATAATAAAGAAAATCTAACACGAAAAGAAAAAAATATGTTTTTGGGTTTTCAATTTTTTTTTTTAGGCAAACTAAAAAACTAAAAGTATTGGGCACAGATTCGTTTAAGATATTATTTCAATATAGTATATTACCCAAACGATCAAAGAAAATAAATTTAAACTAAAAATATTTTTGCAGACCAAAAGTGCGTCGCACTTAAAAGAAAATGCGGCGTACATCGAGTCTATTTTTTTATTATTTTTTCAAAAATTCAAACAAGGATTGCGGCAAAACTAACAAAAGTGCGCCACACACAAACATGAGTGCGCCGGTTTATTAAGAGAACATATATTTTTATTTTTTTTATTTTAACTTTTCATATTTTTAAACACACAAGCAAACATTTCAATCACGCAAGCACACATAGTCAGACAAGCACACAAAAACTAAAAATAAAAAGGAAAAACAAGAAACTCTTTTTAGATTTTATAATAACTTTTTTTTTCAATACATAACATAAATATGCAAACGATCACACTCACACAAGCAATCTAACAAATTCAAACTACATGCAAACATAAAACAGAAAACTATTATGATAAAGATTCAAAAAATATTTTTATCTCTCAGGACCAAAAGTGTGGCGCACACAAGAGAATGTGCGTCGTACATCAGTATGAGAATTTATTATTTTTATTATTATTATTATTTTTAATTAATAAGTGTTATTATAATGAAGATGCAAATAAACAAACATGCATGCTGAGAAGCAAACAAAGATGAAAACACGTAACATGTATTCAGAAAACATAAAAAGAAATAAATGCATCTGGTTTATTTTTATCAAAACTTTTTTATGTATGGAGGTGCAAAGTGCGGCGCACTCCAACAGAAGTGCGGCGTACTTACTGCAAATTTTCAAATTTTTAATTTTTTTTTTTTTTTTTTTTTTTTAATTTTTAGAGTTTTAACAGATGCAATGCAAAGAAAGATTAACAAATAAAGAACTAACAAACAAATAAATAAAAGCATGATTATTAAATTAACATAAACATGCCAAAAATGCAAATAAAAAAATATGAAAATCTTTTTGGTTTATCATTTGGATGACAAACTAATTATTCACAAATTTACGAGGTGTATAATCAAATAAAACATGATTCCAAATGATTACATACCTAACTCTAGCATTTTGGGGTTTTTGTTACCACTGAAATTAATAAGCTAAGAGTACCTTTTGATCACAGGACAGAAGTGCGTCGGCCTTGGTGTTAGAACCGGCGTACTTACATGAAAACAGGGCAGTTCGGCGGTTTTGGGTGTAAAACCGTCGTACTTATCAGAATTTATCTGCAAAAGAACAAACGAGAACAGGGGAAGTGCGGCGCACTTCATTTGAAGTGCGACGTACTTACAGTAACAGAAGACAGTTTTATCACAGATTTTAAGAGATTTCAAATAGACAAACACACGAAACATACACAAGACTAGCAAACAATCTGCAAACAACTAAAACAAATTCCCGGCAATGGCGCCAAAAACTTTGATGTGTTTCGAAAGCTTTAAATTTATAAGACTAATTTTACCGATTCCTTAATACGCAAAACACACGGGTAAAGTAAACTCCCGTTTATAGTAAAGGTTTTTAGGTAAGACCAGGTCGTTCCAAGGGATTTGTAGCAATTCACAGATCGTTTATCAAGTAACAAAGCCAAATTATTGTCACATATCAAATAGCTAAACGTGTGTATAAGGCAAAGCAAAGTACCAAACAAGACATGATCCACATAGATAATAGATAGAGATAAAGCAAGACTTATATAAACAAAAGCATGCAAGTTACAATTATTGGTGTATTAATCGTAACAAACATATCTACCAATAATGATATAGAATCCTTTTGACCTATAGACTACATCATCACGAGCGCATTAAGAATGGTTTATATCGAATATGCATACATATGAATTCCTCCCAACCCGGCATTTCTACATAAGGAAGGGTCTTAAACATTATTCCACTTAGTTTATTTATCAATTTATCACACAATTTCTACAAGCATGATATTGATTCGCTTGGCCAAAACATCTCAAAACCAACCACACACAATTGACCCTTTCGACCTACTTCAATTACTAATGATCAACCAAAGGATAAACAAGCTCCAAGCAAAAGTAACATCGAATTCATAAGCATTCATATTCACAAGCAATACTAATATCGTCTAAATATCATATCATAACCAAACAATCACAAACATATAAAACACAGAAACATATTCAATATTATTAACACATAAGCATCATGCTCACTCACATTGCTTCCAATCCATAACATTCATTATACCACATAAAGCTTCATCCATTACTCAATCCATATGCTAAACACTATCACAATCATAACACATATATGGATAACATACATATAACACATGTTTTAGTAGAAGTTACTTACCTTGATCTTCCAAGCTAAGCTACAATTCAATAACACCATCATCATCAACATATCATCATCATCATCCTTCACCATAACATCATACATAAACACTTAACACATATAACATCATAATTATAATAATGGTTTACACAACCATTAGCTTACTTCTAATCACCTCTAATCATCATATAATCATATCTTGATTATATGACACTTAACCCATTAAATCATTAACTTTAATCCATTATAAAGCATCTCATAATCATTATAACACTTTTAGTAGCTTAAGACATCATTTACCCAATTTTCCCAATTAGGGTTCATAAACCCTAACTCTTAATTAACCAATTAATCATAAGATAGAGGTTACTTACTTGAAAGATCATTGGTACTAACTTATTTCTTGATTTGAAGCACTAATCTTTCACCAATTTAATCATCAAGGAAAACATGGTTTTCCCTCCTTTTTCTCTTCTAAAAACGACACCCACAACACCCTCCTGGATAATTATGAATTGTGTATATCCTGGAGATATCTAGTTAGGACATTCTTCATAACAAAGTTATCTCCCAAATGACACTTTTGGTCTCTCAAGCTTCTTTTCTTTTATTTTGGCCACAACCAACTTATAACACATTCTTTGACTATGGGGTTAACTATTACGCAACATTCGTTGACAAACCAATCACGTAAGGCCCTTAGTCCATTTCATCTAGGGTGGGGTCCAAGTACCCGGGAAACGGGTCTAACAATAAGGTTATTGGCCTCTCTCTCACAGTACCTAGTACCTACAATTTTAATCGATCATAACCCAGCACTAAAACTTAAATTAAAACAACGTTTGCTTTCACATAACTTGCAATGGCGAATTTGGCTTTCTGCGACACTCACAATATGGTTGTATACTTGAAGAAGCCAAAAGCAAGTGAGGAGTACCATCAATTAGTTGATTATCTCAATGCTCAAACTCACATAAGGTATGCTTTGACTGAAAATCCTACAAACAGTTCTGCTAGACTGACAGCTCCGTATAAGTGATGTTGGGGTTAAACACAAGAAAAAGGGTGGGAATAAGGCTAAGGAGGGGTTTAGGTTTTCAAAACCTAAGAACAATCTCGTGTATCAGCCTGTTTCTAAACCGAGAACCTCTAAGGTGAATACATCTGAACCGAATGAAAATGAACCTTCTACTTCTAAAAAGGGTTTATATGGGGCTGCTTCCCAATCTAATGTGTCTTCTAAGGTGATTATGAATGATTCCATTGGGATTACTACTGAAAATGGGTACTTCAAGGATGACATAAATCTTGGCGAGCTACGGAGTACTATTGAGAAGCTAATTGATGAAGAAAAGGTACTTGATCTTTTGACGAACGATTTGGATGGTAGTCTTGAAACTTTGAACTCGATGCCTATTACAAGTGAGGTTTTGACTACTACCCAATCAGTACCTACGGTCTTAACAGCAAGTAATAATGAGAGTCTGTGGGAGGAGTTTTCGAAGACTTATGAGGCTTCTACGAGTAAGAATCAATCGTCTATGTCGGTTACAAATGAGTCTGATGAGGATGAAGTATGCATGCCGGATGTGTTACCGGGAGGAGGCTTTCTGGATGGCATGGAAGATGATTTGGATTGCTAAGATGGCTATGAGACTCATGTTTATGATTTACCTGTGAAAGTGCAAGCATTTTGTGATCAGTACGATATCCACTTGAATAGTCGCCATAGGAAGTAAGTTATTTTTTTAAGTTTTGAGAATGACCTGTCATTCTTATATAGTGGTTTATTTGTTGTTTTTGTTGCATGTAAGTGTCCTGTTTGGATTATGGAAGATAATACCTTCCATTCCTTGTATTTTTTTATGTTTTTGATTATATTTATATATTTTTTATTCATTGGGGATATCTTTCTTTACCAAAATATTATTATATTATATAATATATTATATTATAAATAATAATAGTTTTATATTAGTATTTATTAATCATGTATGAATAATATTTTTTTTTTTTATATTGTTTTATATATTAGTTATATGTTTCTATTTGTCCTTTATTATTTAGTTTATTTTATATTCATTATCGTACATTATTTTTTTTTTTTATTATTATTCTTTTTTATTTTTTTATTTTTTTTCATTTATTATTATTACTTTATTATCTTAGTATGTTATTACTTATTTATTATTTAATTATATTATTATTTAAACGCAATTTAATCGTTTGATGTTTTTTGTATTTTTCTTTATGGAAACCCGGTACTCTGCTGATTTACCAGGTTATATTTACGTTACTGTTTCACCTAAAATTCGAATAATTTATGTTCTTTACATATGGTAATCGATTCTTTGTTTGATATTTTACATATCTATATGTTGCATATCGCTAGCTTTCACACTAAAAAGAATATTAATTTATTAATTTCTTTGTAGATGCTTTAAATTGAAAGATAGCCTAAAAATATTAGTTTAAAATTATTTTTTATATTAAATTCTACATTTAAACTTTTTTTTTTTTTTTTTTTTTTTTTTTTTTTTTTTTTTTTTGAACATAAAACGTACATTTAAGTTGTATAACATGACAAGAATCCATGGGAAAACGTCCCATTTTAAATCTCCATCTATCTCTCTCCTTATTTTTGACACAAAAACACACGAAGTTCAGTTTTACAAGTAGGGTCAAAGTTATGGGTTTCCCACACGTCAACACCAACTTATTATTACCCACAACCCCAAAACTGTCGTATTGTAATATTTAATTACTGTTTACCACCTTGTGACTTCACACTCTCACACACACTGACACACCACCGAGCAGTTCTTCATTGTACCCACTAGCTAACTTGTAACTTTTATTGCATAGCTTTCAATCCATTCATTATATCTGTACTAGCTTGCTTTGCTTCAGTAGAAATAAATACAATGCCACCTCCATCAGAGTCATCATTTGTGAGTAAAAAAGAAGGCTGGAAAACAGCTTCTAAAAGATACAATAATAACTTTGAAATGGAAGGTGTTGGAATGAATATGATCAAAGAAAAAAGGAAGAGAGTGATGGTTGTAGTTGATGAATCTATACATTCAAAACATGCAATGTTGTGGGCACTTACTCATGTTGCTAATAAAGGAGATATGCTTACTTTACTTGAGATTCAGAATACTCCTTCTTCTAACTCTAATGAAAATGAAGGATCTTCTCCCCCTGCTAATCATTTGGTTACCTCACTTGGAACCCTTTGCAAGGCCTGTAAACCTGAGGTAATTGTATTTAGTTTCTTACATGTGTTTTGAGGTTTTAGATCTAACTATATTAACCACATAGAATATGACACTTTGGTGTGTTTCCAAAACTTATGTGTAAGCATTTTAATAGTAGATCCCAGTTTGCTTTTTCAGTACCAGTTTATTTTATTATGTTAGAATAGACTCAAGTGATGTGTCTGTAAAATGGATATTCATTTTCCCACTAATTTTATTAATTTGCAAAATCTTACTGTATATAACAGGTAGAAGTGGAAGCATTGGTGGTACAAGGGCCAAAGTTAGCAACAGTTGTGAACCAAGTGAAGAAGCTTGAAGTGTCGGTGCTAGTTCTTGGTCAAAACAACTCCTCTCCTTTCCTCCAATGGTTTGTTCCTTAATTTCTCTTGTTGCATTGTTTGTTTTACTCATCATCATTTAATGTGTTAATTTCCTTCGATTTGGCTCAAAGTATACTGGCAACCTCTCAAGTCTCACTTAGACAACTTTACCTAAAACTTAAAGAAAAGGCTAAAATTATATCATGAATCATGAATATAATCAAGTGTAATCAATCATTTTAGATGCTTTGAATGTGTCGGTAAGAGGCCAATTATATGCATCTAGTGAACCATTTTTGTTGGTTGATAAGATAAGTTAGAAAATGTATAGCAGAGTAGTAAATTGAAAAGCTGACCGAATCTTTTGACACTTGATGCCATCCAATAATTCAAAAAGTGGGGAATATGCACAGATTTTTTATTTTTTATTTTTTATTTTTATTATTATTATTTATTTTGAACAATGCACAGATGTATTTCGAACACAAACTTTTTCATTTCTTTTACGGTACTACTATTGGCACCCAAATGAAATTAAGGTCACGTGGCATCGTACAATTATTTTTAGGATGATATAAACTTGATAGTGAATTTATATTAAGAGAAATGATAGAGGGACCTAAACTTAGGCCTAATTTTAGGCCTAAAATCAAGTGGCATCATTTTGATGGCTGCAGACATGGACCTAGGGGTGTTCAGTATTTGGTTTGATACCGAACAAACCGAAATATAAACCGGACCGAAACCGAATAAAACCGGACCAAAAATTTTAATTGGTGTATGGTTTGGTTTAAAACCAAACCGAAGTATTTAATTGGTGTTTGGTTTGGTTTTGGGTTTGACAAATAAATAACTAAACCAAACCGAAAAAACCGAATCTATATCTAACCACAGAAAAAAAAAAGTTTAAATTTTATATATATATATATATATATATATATATATATATATATATATATATATATATATATATATATATATATATATATTTTATATGTTTATCTTCCTAACAAAAAATCCTAAAAATTTAAAATATTTTATAAACTAACCACTCTTCAAATCAAGGATGCTTGAAAATTGAATATTCAAGCGTAAGACTTCTGAAGATCTTTGTCGAAGAACTTTTTATCTTATTTCGCTTTCATTTATTCCCGTTAAGTTATCAAACCTTTTGGTTTCTTGAACTTTTGTTTTGTTTATTTACTTAAACACTTTGTAAGACCTTTTGATTTGGTAATTTTATTTGAACTTTTAGGTTTTTATTTGTGACTTTTAATTACATTTAGAAGTTTACTTGAATTTGGTTTCTTGGTTTTAACCGAAACCAAACCGAATTCTAATTTGGTGAATGGTTTGGTTTTATCCGTTCTATAATTGGTTTGGTTTGGTTTTGGTTTTAATTTTTAAAATTTTCAAACCGAATAACCCGAACCATACAACCCATGAAACCGAAAACCGAACCGATGAACACCCCTACATGGACCCACTTAATTTACAACCCATCAGGATGATGCCACTTGAGTTTAGGTCTAAAATTAGGCCTAAGTTTAGGTCCCCTTATCATTTCTCTTATATTAAACTCTTTACAATTAAACACCCAACACCTTCTGCTTTAGAAGCTAATCAAAATAGTTTCTATTCGATATTTTGGCATGACTATTTGCCAATTACCAATACCATAAATACATGAATATCATTAACATGACTTCCTAGGATTTACTGACTTAATTAAATAAAACAATTTGGGTATGACATTTACTCCTTGTAACAAGTTAAAAACAAGCTTTCGACTCGTGCTAAATCTAACATTTAGCTCTCCTCATCATCCTTTTTGTGATGTTAAAAAAATTTGTTTGTGAAGAGGAATAGCTATTTAACAACAACAAAAAAAATCATGTCGTTATTGTGTCAGTAATGTTATAATATCCACCGGTATGAGAGATGTCTAACGTAAATTAATAATAGAGTAATAGATTTGCGTAACTTTTTGCTAAACTTTTTACATTAAAGATCTCTGATAGAAACAATTTATGTTGATCAGTATCCTAAGGATGATATGTGTTAATATATAGTTTCCCACATAAATGGATGTGTGACAATTTTTACAAACCACATGTATTCATTATAAAGTTTACTCTTGCAATAAATTTGTGAAATTAAGAAGTTTCAATGTTTGTTGGTCAGATTCCTATATTGAATTTCTTTATTTAAAGGTTATGTGTAAAGATTGTATTATTTGCAGCTTGGGGATGATGAGCAGCACAGAGAAATTTGTGGAGCAATGCATAAACAATGTGGAATGCTTGACAATAGGAGTGAGAAAGCAGAGCAGAGGGATTGGTGGATACCTCATTAGCACCAGATGGCGCAAAGACTTCTGGCTCTTGGCCTAGACTCACGTTCATTGATCTGATATCCATATTGATTATTATTATTATCATGTACGTTTGTATGTTTATCAACTAAACTTAGCTAGCTTGTGGTTATCCCATAATAAAACTACTAACTACTTTGTTTTATGTACAATCCATTTTAATAATAACCGTGTACCTTCTCTTTTTATAGCACTACTGGTAGGGGCGGAGCCAAAAATTTTTTCTCGAAAGGGCACACTTTAATTAATTTTAGAAACTACACTACAAAATTGTTATTAGAAAGGGCAAATTATAAAAAAGCCGGATATTTTAGAAAATTTACACTACAATCTTTTTTGCAGGGGGCACGTGACCCTTGTGAGCCCCTTATCTCAGCCCCTGACCACTTCCGAGAAGGGCGTAGAGCGTGTCTTTAACATAATTGTGGGATTCGACATTTATTTTAGTCGAAACTTTAACTTTGCATAAATAGACTCGTCCTTGGTGTAAGACGAACAAACTTTCCTAGTCAGTGAGATTCAACCATGAGAGCGTGTATTCTGTAAGTCATGAAGTCTCAAACGTTTTTATGCCATAAAAGTTCATTAAATAAACTAGCAAGAAACTAGTGAAATAATACAATACAAGTACAAGCTCACCAAAAAAAAACACACTTAACACCATTCTAACAATCGCCTGATCAACTAAATAACACAAAACCTCAACAAGTCTCACAATACATGTTACATTTTGAGATGATCACGTACGATACATCTTACACGAAGTCACATCAAAACAACGATTATTTCATCGAACACTGCATTGATTGGACTATGAGAAATATACATTAGGTACTTAAGTCAAATTGTTTCTTTAAATATCGAATAAGTGATCACACATGGTTGGCAAATAACTTTGAAGTGGTTACGACAAACTTCAAAAAGAAAAAAGAGCTTTACCCGATTCGGGTCTGTGTAATGGTGAGCTCAAATTTTATGAAGTAATTGGTAAAAAGGTCGAAAACTACGATTAAAACAAAGGATATGAAAATTTAAATATAGGGTCTTGGTAATTCAATGTCAGCTTTAATTGGTTGTGGCAAATATAAAGCAAATTTGAAATTAATACAGTATGTAAAAGCAACAAACCAACAACCTGTGATTTATAGTATAAAACTAAAAAAATGAACGGTACAAGTAATAATGTGAGCAGAGAAAGACCGAAAAACAAGTTGGGCTCGTGAATGCGAGGTACAATCAGGCAGTCAATCAATAATGATGATGTAAGGGACTCCTGTGAATACACTGAACCCACGTGCATCTTAATCACCCCGGGTGAACCATGTCCATCACTATATGGTGTATGATTGCTTCTCTACCTTAAAAAAATATTGAACCTTCATATATAGGCCTAATAAAGGGGCCTAATGGTGGACCTAAGGCTTTAAATACTTGTAGTGGACCTAAGTCTTTAAATACTTGTAGTACAAGTATTTAAAGCCTTAGGTCCACCATTAGGCCCCTTTATTAGGTCCACCAAACATATTACCCCGTATGAGTGTAAAAATACTTAAATAGTGTCTTTAAATATAACTAGTGTAAAAATAGAGTACCTTTATGTTGGGTTGACGGATACCTTACGACTAATACTTTCAGCGAACACTACGATTATATATTTTTCGTAACAATAATTTTACATGTTTCGAGAGTTTCATGTTAAAATAATTTTGAGCAATGACGACTAATTCATAAAAAATAGAGTACCACATAATGTGGATGCACTATAAATGCGATAGTCGATAATGTTAAAAAAGATCGAAGGTCAAAGTGGTTAACATAAACTTGTAAGCAAGTACTCAACAACAGAGTGAAAAAAAAAAAAAAAAAAAAAAAAAAAAAAAAAAAAAAAAAAAAAAAAAAAAAAAAAAAAAAAAAAGATATTATATTCATATTGCTTGATAAAATTTAAAATCAATCCCAAAACTTATAAAAGGGATTTACTTTGCAATTTATAGCTATAAGTGTAACTTCTCAATTTCCATTACTCCCTCCGTCTCATATTTATTGTTCATATTTCCTTTTATAAATGTTTCAAATTAATTGTCCATTTTTTTTTTTTTTAAAATAAAAACTAGAGAATTTAGTGAGAGAATATTATATTTGAGTGATTGAAAATTAACGCGGCCCCACTTTTATTAAACTTTATGATTCAATAATTTTTAGACGGAGGAAGTATTTTATTTAGTTTATAAATCTAACAAATATTTCATGTAGTTTTATATTTAGAAAAATATTATTAGTGTTATTGTTATTATTATCATTATACTAAAACTACGTATATTTAAGGGTGATAAATATCAAGTTGAAACACATGTTACTCCTTTTGTTTCAAATTAACAGCCCATTTTTTTATTTATTTTTTTTTTCACAATTTAATTGTCTATTACTAAATAGATAGAAAAGTTTGATCAACTTCCCTCGGTTAAAATTGATATTTCAAACTTTAAAAAAGATATTAATTAATTAGTTAAGAGAAATTATGACTCTGCAAAAAGTAAGAGATAAATCAGTAATAATTATGTTTTTCTAAAACTGTGAGTTTTTTATCGAGGGACAATTATTTTGGGACGAAAGGAGTATAAGATATGAAAAAAATCTACAAAATCTAAGCTTCAATTTTTTTTATGGAACAATCTTTTTAATAATGTTATGAAATTAAAATGAACTTTTATTCGACGTCAATATGGGATGAATACTACTTTATTAAAGTAAGTACCAAACGGTTACAGATTCTAACATTGTATTAACTATTTGACTGTAATTTGAGCATATAACAAATGGTTATAGATTAAGTTTTTATTATACTGCTTAAATTCTAATTTAAAAATGTCTTAACATTAATTATGATAGGTTGTGTTGGGCCAATTCAGTGTCCAATAGTTTTCGACTAGGATTTGAATTAAAATACCTTAAGTGTAAATTGGTCCCTGAATAGAAAGTGGTATTCAGAGAGTAACCTTCAAGAAGTTTTTCAGAGTCTAAGATAAAACTCAACACAACCTTGAGGCGGAATTCATAGAGCAAAGGAGAGAAGCAAGAAGATGATGAGGTTAGTGAGTGATGACAATAACTCACTGACTACCTGAAAATCTCCTCAACACTGTAGACATTCTGAGGCTTAGATACTTTTGAAAAGTATGTAAGTCACTGAATTATTTGCGGAACTTTCTTTGGAAGATAAGTGTAAAACAATTAAAAAAAAAGTCAAGAAAGTACTAAAGTTGGTATTAAAAAAAAGAAAAAAAAACATTTGTCAACACTGTTCTCAAAAGTAATGTTAGCCATATCGTAGGAATAGAAGGATTGTACAACTCCTGTAAACACTTGACAAGTAGCTTTTATCCCACGGGTTTGCATATGATACTTGCCTGGAATGTTACAAAGGAGTAAATCTCATCTCTTATATTAAAAGTTATAACACTTTCAAGAGCTCATTTACTCATCCAAATAAAACTAAGTCCTTAAATTAGAAAGTGGTATTCAGTTGCAAGTCATAGTTCTTACATAAACATCAACTAAAGTTTTTGTTTTAATTTAGTGAGGAAATCACACGTCATTAAACCTACTGTTATTCCTAAAACAATCTAGTGTAAATTCTTTGATATACTACAAAAGAATTTAAACGTTGAAAAATATCTTTGTATTTTACTTACGTTTATATATCATGTTGAAATTAAACTTACATTATTCTGACATGAGTTGATTAGTTAAACTTAGTTTCAACTTTGTAATCAACAAAAATGGAACAACAAGTGGCATCAGAGCAGTTTGATATGTAAAACTATTTTATAAACCGTTCAATTATTAAAAACAAGTGGCATCAGAGCAGCTTGTAGATCTAAAGGGAGGTGGTTTTTCATCTACTACTGTGACATTTCAAAATTTTCATATCATTAATTTTAGTATTTTATTATTTAACTATTCTATTTTTTTAAAAAATAATTAACTTCGTCGGAAGTTACCCGCGTACATCGTAACACGTACATTTAAATTCGTAATTGACTCAGACTATGCCCAGTCTACCCATGTATATGATTTATTTTCCTCCACACTTGTTTTCATATGGAATATCTTAATTTTTTATTTCTACGCGAAGTGTGCACTTTTTACGTTTTACGTGTTCTCGGCTCGCATTTTAAGCTTTCACAACGTTATAACAGTCCGAAAGGCTCGGGAAATACATGAAACATCAAATTTACTCATTTTAAACTAAGTGTAATATTTGTATGAAAATATTATTTTAGAGGCATTTATTTTTACAATTGTATTAAAAACATTATAGGTCTAGCTCCGTTGGCCTTTAAATTATACTCCTGACTAATAATCTTGCACAAAAAGTAAATAAAACCCTTCAATGAACTCACCACTCATTTAAAATACTAAATTTACTTAGTTTGAAAATTATTCTATTTTTATAAATTTTAGAAAATTAGTTACCCGTTTTTACATTTTACGCATTTTAAGACTTCGAGGTTTAGTTATATATCATCAAACAGCTAGTTTATACACAAAATAAAACCAAACCCTTTCTTTTTTGGTCTTGTGGCAGGCAAACCTCGCTAAGGTGGTGTTTGTTTTTTAAGAGGCTCTGAATCTGAATCTGAATCTGAATCTGAGGAGTAAATGTATGAATTTGACCGCATCTGAACGGACAAAAAAAAAAAAAAANTTTTTTTTTTGTGTGTGTGTGTGTCAGCAAGAGGCAACAAGAGTCATTCAAACACCCCTCTCAAGTCTAGACCATTAAGATCTTACTGCCTCTGAACGCGTCTGAACGGGAAAAAAAAACAAACGGTCTGAACGACCAAGATGTCTGACCCCGTCTGAACGGTTCAGATTAAAAGACTGTTAAGAGCCTCTTAATGAAAAACAAACACCACCTAACAAACCAATAAAAGAGCATGCAAAAATGAGTCACACCCCACTCTTCACTTTATACCATTTTTACTACATTTTCATCTTATTTTCTCTTTCATAAAAATTATCTTACTCTCTCTTGGTGTTCCTCTCTTGTTTTGAACTAAATATAGCAGCTCCAACATCACCATAAAAATTCTTGGAAGCCAATTTCAAAGGTAATCTAAGGTACAAAACGATTTTTATCCATCTTGTACCCGAACTAGTCTCAAAAATGGGTTTTAAGAACCCTACATGTATTTTCTTGTTAATTTCGTGTATGAACTCATATAAACTGAGGTTTTCATTTTTTCTATATGTTAATAATGTCAAGACAATGAGTATGGGATTGGGCTTGGTCGGAGTTGGTGGTGGTGAAAGATTTAGTGTAGTCTAGGCTAGGTAAAAACTCGTTTTTAAGGTCGATCTTGATGTCAAACTAAACTTGTAAGAAAAATGATTTTTCTTGAGTGACCTACTGAGATAAACAAGTTTATAGAATACATGTTCTCTGGTCTAAATGGTAGGAATATTGGTTAGTTTATCGGATCCTTAACGGTTAAAGAGATCGGGTGGAAACAACCACATGCAATCATAGAAATGGGTCATTTTGACAATTTGAAAGTACATGCATAAAAGAGGAAATTTATTCAAAGAACATACATGTATTTTTTGTTAATGATGATGTTTACATACATATTAAATGATTTACTTGAATGGTCTTTACATGTTATACTCAAAAATTAAATCAAAAAGCATAAAGCACATAGCTTGTTATTGGTCAATTCTGTCCAGGATTTTAATAGCCAAAAACGTCCCACCTTTTTATTCTCAGTGGACCTTGTGCATAAAAGAAAAATGGGATGTAGCCACAGGTCTTAGGGTCATTTCCCCGAAAGCCTTGCATTCTAATTCATCCCGATGATTTTATTAGAAAATCTACACTAAAAGTTACCCAGAAATGCATGTCAGTTTGGAAAGGCCAAATACTCTAAAATGTTGCAAAGAACCTTATGTTGATCAAAACATGAAAGTTGGAGCTAAGACATGTCGAAAACTTTTCCCACTAGCCTCATGTCCATAGGGTCTGTAGATTTAAAGATGTACTCATTTTGGTAAGCCTAAATGCAGGCTGGGATTTCTTATATTGAGACACAGGGGTAAAATAGTTATTCTACCCTAGTTATGTAATTCCCACAGAAATGAGGCCATGATTTTTGAAAAGTACAGAGTCATACCTTTCCAAGCATATAAAGTTCATATTTTTACCCTTCACGGTTTAGAAATGGTGACCTGATTAGTGCGGGATTTTTATCAAAATTCTAACAGCTTTGCATTTTAACTCATATAAACTTAAACAAACATCTTTTTGACCCACGACATACTATAAAACTCATAACTAAGCTACATTAAGATATTATAAGTCTAAGTACTATATAAAAACTTATGCATAAGCATTATATATTATTTCCCCGAGCCTAAGACGTGTTGTACTTTCTATAGGTCACTCGTGGCTTTTGCGGTTTCTCTCGACGTACTCCTTTCTCCGTATTCCACTACCACTTCATCATTGGTGAGTTCATAGCCTCGCCTTTACTCATTTAAATGCTTTATAAACCTCGCAAGGGGGATACATGCTAATTTTACAAATTGAATACAAGTTATTTTGGTATGCTTGACCCGACTACGTGAACTATAGACATTGAGTACCTCTTGCTGTAAAAGTCCCTAATTTCATGAATCGTTAATTACGTACATGGTAAACGCCAGTATTATGAATATGCATATTTGGGTTTGACATACCCTGTCCAGGTGAGTAGCGCTCACTCGAGTACATGTCGAATGGACACATAATATTGAGAATTAAGGTAAATAGCAAGATTACCTTCTTATGGGCACTATTTCATTTTGGTTAACGTTCGGTGTCATGAGCTCAATGCTATAATTATATTTCCTGACTTGCGTACATGACAATGTCAATTGATGAACAGTACGTGTGTTCTACTAATTATATTTCCTGACTTGCGTACATGGCAATGTCAACACATGTTTAATGCTTGTATTCAACTTTTTACATATTAAACTCTATGAATTCACTCAACTTTATGTTGACTTTTTAGCATGTATTTTGTCAGCTATTATTTTGTTAGCTGAGCATTGGGAGCAATTGGAGTCACGCGGATATCTAAACCTTAAAGACTTGGTTTTCTTCACATTCGATAATTATTTTCTTTAAATATACAAATGAGTCATGTTTGAACTCTTGTAACTTAAGTTTTGAATAAAATTGTTGGGACCTTGTACTCTGATTTATCAAATCGAATGTGATATTTTACTTACGTCTCTTTTGAGGTCGTTTTCTGTAGCTTGTATGTATGAACTATGAGGTGACGCCCCAAGTGGTATTCCGCTGCGTTGTGATTTTTGGGGTGTCACAACTACCCCTAAGCTAGAAGCTAGAAAGTTGACCAAATGTAAGAAAAGAATGTAGTGTTATGTTGTTAGCATGGAATCTTATCTAATTAAGTGTTTAGATGAGGGACCATACAAGCCCATGATCACAGATGGCCTTGACAAACCTGAAGCCCAGTGGTCAAATGACAAGAGGAGGGCGGTTAATCAAGACCAAATAATCAAAAGTATGATTATATCATGTCTATCATATGATATAATGGAATCAGTGATTGGTTGTCCTACTACCAAGCATGTATGGACTGACCTAATTCATAACTTTGAAGGTCCATCTGATATTAAGGAAAACAGGGTCTTAGATATGAAATATGAGTATAATACTTTCAAAGCTAAAGATGGTGAAAGTATCTCTCAAACTTATACAAGATAAGGCCTTAATGAATGAACTTAAAAATGATGGTGTCACCGTATCAAATCATGATATAAATATATGGTTTGTAGACAGTCTCGTTAAAAAATGGCTTAACTTTAATCAATAGTTAAGAAATGCTAATCATGTCAAGAACCTTGACCTAAATGACCTCTATAGGAGATACATTTATGAGGAGAATCTTATTGCTAAGATGTATCACGAACCAAAGAAAGCCCTGACCTCATCACCCACATCAACTGCTTTCTTTTCTAATGTTGTTGTTAAGGACTATCAAGACAATTTAGAGGATGAGGTAGATGAAAGAATCTTCCTTGCCTATGCCACTTACATGAATAATCAAATTATATCAAATGAATGTCCAAAGAGCATTCCTTAATTGTCAACCGAAAGAAGAAGATTATGTTTAGCAACCGCTTGGATTTGAAAGTAGTGAGTTTCCTAATCATGTTTGCAAGCTTGACAAAGCTCTTTATGGACTAAAACAAGCACCAAGAGCATGGTATAAGACTCTATCTACCTTTTTTTTTATTCAAAACAAATTTGTTAAAGGCAAAATTGACAATACTTTGTTTATCTGCAAAACTAGAGGAGATGTTATACTTGTTCAAGTAAATGTTGATGACATCATATTCAACTCTACAAATCATAAACTTTGTAAATAGTTTGAAAAGTGATGAAAAAAAAAATATGAAATAAGCATGATGAGAGAACTTACATACTTCTTTGGTTTTCAAATCAAACAAACTAACAAAGGAATCTCCATTTGTCAAGAGATATATATCAGGGACTTAAAAAGTATGAAATCTCTGATAGTTCATCAGTGAAAACACCCATAGTTCCTCCCTAGGTTCTTGGCCAGACTGGCAACTCAGTCAATGAGACTCAGTATAGAGGAATGATTGGATCACTGATGTATATCACAACAAGTCAGCCTGATATTCAGTTCTCAACATATCTATGTGCAAGATATCATGCCAATTCCAAAGAATTACACACGATCGCAGTGAAATAAATCTTTAGGTACCTAAAAGGTACTCCATGCCTAGGCCTCTAGTATCCAAAATGTTAATGCTTTGACCTAAAAGAATACTCAGACTCAGACTATGCAGGCTGCAACATGGATATTAAAAGCACATCAGGTGCTTCTCAATTGCTTGGTGGAAAGTTGGTTTTTTGGAGTATAAAGAAGCAGCAATCAGTTGCTATGCCATCAGCTGAGGCTGAATATGTAGCTGTTGCTCGGTGTAGTGGAAATAAGGGTGAGCATCGATCTGGGACCAGACCGGATCGACAAGACCGAAGACCGAATTAAGGTAAAAACCGGGACCGAGACCGAGACCGAATGTGGTCGGTTCGGTCCGGTCCGGTCTTCGGTCGGTCCTGTCCAAATAGGCAAGATTTGGCAAGTTTTTTTCGGTTTTTTGGTCGGTCCGGACCGGACCGGACCGGACCGAAGACCGAATTAACCAAAAAGCCTAGACCGAGGACCGGACCGAATGTTTTCGGTCCGGTCCGGTCCGGTCCGGTCGGTTTTGTCGGTCGGTCCAGTCCATTCGGTCCGTTTGCTCACCCCTAAGTGAAAATATTCTATGTATGAAAAGTCAACTCTCTAACTATGACATAGAATATAAGATGGTTCCTATCTTTTGTGACAACACAGGTGCAATTGCAATTTCCAACAACCCTATACTTCATTCAAGAACCAAACATATTGATATCAGATGTCATTTCATCAAGGACCACATCCTAAACCGTGATATTGAATTACATTTTATTTACAAAACCGTTTGATGAACCAACATTCACAAGGTTGAAAGCTGAATTGGGAATGTTTGAACATTGATTGATCTGTCCCTGATCATTCAACATTCAGGATCTAATCAATATAAACACACCTTATGATCCAATCTACTCCTTGATAAAATGGTCATTCAATACAAAACTAAATGCTCTTAGTATTTAGTTATTAAATATCCAACGTTGTCAACCAAAAATTTTCATTAAAATAAAAAATATTTTATAAAAAAGTGCAACGTTTGTATCAAGATCAGGTTACATCTATCATCCAAAAAGACAGGGGTCTAAAAAAAACCTCCTTCTATCCCACTACACATTAAATGCGTTTACAAAACCAATACATCCATTAACTCCGTGAACACACAACACCACAAGAATTCAGGCGAATAGCCACGGACAGAATTGGTGGGTAAAAGCCATATTTTCGTGGGTAACTGGGTAGTACCCACGGATTACCCACAACTCTCTATAGATGGGTAAAACCTCCGATGCTAATTTTTTGCCCACGACATTTTCATACTGTGGGTAAGTTTACCCACGTCATTCTTGGTGGGCGATTGTTTTGCATTCGTGGGTAAATAGTTTGTGGGATTTTCTATCTCACCACGAAACACCCATAGATATACTCGTGGGGTATTGTGTGGGTAACATTGCCCACAAAACTATTCGTGTGTAAAAGTCAACTCTTCCATCACAATCCTTGAATAGAATTAACCACGTATATAGTCGTGTGTAAAAGGCGTGGGAAATATTACCCATGATAATCCCTGGGAAAAATTACCCACGCATATGACCGTGTGTAAATATCATGGGAAAACATGACATCTTTGCCATGAACATTTTGTGGGTATATCCGTAGCTAACTTGCCCACAACTGTTTGTGAGTAAATCGTGGCTAAATATTTACGTCATATTGTGAATAATGCATGGGTAAATATATTGGTAAATTATGATTTTATTTTAATATTTAAAATGTGACAAAAATGTAGCATCTAATATAAAAACCACACATTTAACACAAATATTCTTGAAATATAAAACACATGATAGTAAATAGATCATGCTTACATATTAAGTCTGCTAAACAGAAACCACCATTCTAATGATGTCTTAAAACAAATAAAATAAACTGAAAAGAACAAAGCATCATCATAAAGATGTCTCAAAACAATTAATATAAAGATAAATATGACTTATCAACTCACAATCATGTGACTATCATGGTCATCTTCCTCACTTCCACCTGCTCGGGAGTGACTAGTAATGGGACCTAGACGAGCATCTCCTCCATCAGAATCTTCACCATCAGAATCACAATCTGGAAGGGTTATATTGAAACGCTTGCACACAATCTCAAGAGTTTTACTTAATTTGTTGATCGTTCTCTCCATTTCCTTAGACTTTTTCTCCTGCCCGTCGTTTACCTTGGTAACTGCAGTTGTTTTATTTCCAGAATCTGTAATATAATCAACTCTTTTTGACCCAGCACCATACAAGTTTCTTTTCTTTGCACCACTTGCTGCTGCAATGTAAAGTGTTGTTTCGTCTACCTCACTTTCTGCAGAAGCTGGATTTTCCTCCCTTTCTTGCCTTAGACGCAACACACTCTCCTATAAGCGTATACATTTTATCATGAGTAATCATAGAACTAAGAACTATATTTTTTAATAAGGAATCAAGAACTTACATTAATTGTTTTTGACTTCTCATTAATAAATGTTTTCTTGTCATGGCCGCTGGTATGAGTATGCAAAAAAAGTTCAAATCCTGTAGGTGGACGCTTGTATTCAGATTCCTACATCACATATGCATAAAGAAGAGATTAATAAAAAATTTGGATAAATGTGGCAATCATATTAATGATGTATTATATGCAGCCTAAATACAAGATATAAGGTTTATTGTATGGACATAGAATCGCTGCACCAATATGCAGACCCACTTGTCAACTGCTGCACATATGCCAAACACCCTTAAACAGCAGAAAGTGCATAACCATATGCCAAACACCTTTATTCAGCAGAAAGTGTAGAACCATATGCCAAACTCCCTTATTCAGCAGAAAGCGCATACCCAAGTTTAAACCAGCACGAAGGTTAGTCTTTGAAAGCCAACCTTTAAAAGGGCTAATGGCAGCTACTTTTTTTATATTTACAATTTTCAACTT
Source organism: Artemisia annua (assembly GCA_014162995.1). Taxonomy (NCBI): domain Eukaryota; kingdom Viridiplantae; phylum Streptophyta; class Magnoliopsida; order Asterales; family Asteraceae; genus Artemisia; species Artemisia annua. Next base: position 68,062 of record LBNU01034811.1, read on the forward strand.
AAAAGGTTTATTGCAATCACTTTGATTAGAATCTTATTAATTTTCATTGCTTGCAAATCTCCAGTAATCTTGTTATAGTGTTCGCAAAATCATTTCACCCCCGACCTACACTCATAGTCCAAGGTTCACTTTTTACTTTGGATTAAATGCAAATCGGGTAAAAAGCATTAAAAGACCTGATAAAAAAGGGGTGATTAATTCCTGAATAATCCTCTATCTGCAAAAACCTTATGGAGTCTTATTATTATTTTTAGTTTGGACTTAAAATACATGCTCGCATTCTTGGTTGTATCATGGATGCATTCTGCCTTGTACCTAAAGTAAGTTTTAATTGCTGAAACAGAGAGTATTGTTTAGGAACATAGAAAAGGTGTTTCACACATTCATATGCCCATAATGCTATGCATTAGTATTCTACTACGACCCTCAACATTCCTAATATAATTAACAATCTACTCATCAAACTTACCTGCTATGGATAAGTTTAAGTAATATGTAGCTACACATACATGTAACTCGAAAAATATATATGCTATTGGCATATCTAGAGCAGATTCTAAACAACTCCAATTATAGTTAATATACTTACAAGATTTTTTGCATGCTCACGAAATGAGATTGACCCTCCGGTATGAGTTGAGGAACCTTCACCCTTTAGACGATTTTGTGTATTTTTTTCTTGGATCTCCTTATACTTTGATGTTCCCCAATGAGATGTGAAATTTGTCCATGCGTTGTCACTCATGAATACAGGTTTCACCATTTTAGCTCTTATGTCTCTGAAGAAATCAGTATAACGTACAGAAGCTTTTGCATCCCATGCTACCCTCACACTTGTCTCGGCTTCCGGATCCCATAAAAAATGTTTCTGTTATAAATTCAAATAATTAGTATTTATAAAAGGAAATATGAATCTTAAAAACAATTAAAATCTAACCAATACCTTAAATTCTCCAAAATAAAAGTCCTTTGTAGGTAAAGACACCTTTGTCCAAGTGTACCCGGTATCATCAATTTTTTCTTTAAATATCTTTGTAATCTCTCGCGAACACGCACTTGATTTGTCGAATCTGTTACAGTGATGAAAAATAGAATGAAGTAATAGAGGAAAAATAAATAAATAGATAAATAAAATTGTGATGCTCAAATTATAACTTTACAGTACTTACAATCCATTCACAACTTGCACTTGTTTTCTTCCATTTGAAGGATTATCTAAGTTCTCAATGATGTTTCCAGGCGTCGTTTGATTGGTCCCTTCATTGATAGTTGAATTATTAGGGACATCATTTGATTGTCCTTCATTGGCATGAGGCCTACTCTCTCCTGCTCCAAGCCTTTGACTCGTTGAATTATTAGGGATATCATTCGATTGTCCTTCAGGCCTACTCTCTCCTGCTCCAAGCGTTTGCCTTGTTGAATTATTAGGGTTATCATTTGATTGTCCTTCAGTGGCATGTGCACCTGCTCCAAGCGTTTGCCTTGTTGAATTATTAGGGATATCATTTGATTGTCCTTCATTGGCATGAGGCCTACTCGCTCCTGCTCCAAGCCTTTTCCTTCGTCTAGCCATGTCTACAAGGAGAAATTTTTCAAGTATAAAGGAATGTGAGAACTTTCTGAGATAATGATATCCAAAATTAGACTTTAAAAACAGACTTAAAACAAGATATACGTACTTTAAAGCAAGATATATGTACTTTTATAAATGAGTAACTAACACAATATATACGTTCCTATCAACTTAGCATATGTAAATCCTAACACAACCAGAGGCGGAGGTGATGGGGTGGCTAGCAGGTGCTAGGCCCCCCTCAACCATCCAAATAGGCAAAAAATATTAACTGCATGTAAGTTTTTGTCCAACTCAGAGATAAATTTATGTAGTCAGCCCTTTCCTAATCTTTTGGTTAACAAATGAGTAATAAAGAAAAACCCACCACGCTTAGTAATTAAGGATTTAAGAATAACAAGAAATCAGCTCGCTAGAAATTGAAAATCGCTTATTGATAATGCTTCTATGTTTTGTTTCTCTTTACAATCATAGTAGTCTTTGACTTTTTGAGAAATGATCAGAATGTAATTAATAACTGTTTCATGTTATTTTTTCTAATGTTTTGCTATTCAGTTTTTTCTTGTCATTTTCTTTCATTTTGTTTTAACTGTTTTGTCAAAGGCCTTATTAGAATTTAAATACTCATGTTGTATATTAGAATGTATCAAAGTAGACGAGCAAATAAACAATTAACAATCAATCTCTTGGTTTACTAGATCCTTAACTTTTAACAGTAACTTAAAAGTATTTAAAATCTGTGAACCTATGAATTATTCAATACTGAGTAAAGTGCAGAGTGATTACAGAAAATTGGAAAATCGTAGAGTGACTTAAGTAAAGAGTAAAGTTCCTTGCTATCGTACATGTTAAATTCATGTGTAAGTTATGTTATTTATGGGGATGTGTTGTTCTAAACTTTACGAATTAACAGGCTCTGTTATAAGAGTTCAAAATTTATCGTTGTTATTTCACGTTAGGCTCGGCCCCCCTCAATGTTAAATCCTGGCACAACATCAGTAACTCAACACAAGTAAATTCTAAATGATATCCTATGTTACTGTTAACTTATGACAATTATATCCAACATTAGACTTTAAAAAAAGATTTGTCACCTGATATATGTGCTTTAAATCATCATCAACGTAACACATACCAGTTTTAACACTTATATATGTTAGGGATGAATAATGGTATCGAAAAAATGGGACTACACCGGAACCAAAACAGTACCGGCTCACGATACTAGGACTATCAAACAAGCTGAAAAAACCTTGTACAACCGAAATCGATACGGTAATAATTCAGGATATACTGGTAACTGGTATCAGAATTCAAAGGGCCTGTGTTGAATTAATATGCTGATCCAAACACCCCTATTGGCCAGTCCCATGCACTCTTAACTATCATCAGTAAGACTGGTATATGCTCTGTACTATGCAAAAGAAAGAAGACAATAAAACTTTGTGTGTATATATTTGTTAACATAACACTAGCATATGGTTAACTAAATAATATAATCTTTAAATGTTGGAACTCTAACTTGTGTTTAACTAAACTAGTGTTGGACATGTAGAGTACAGGTTTAACCGAACCAGGTACCAGAATGCTACTAGAGAGGCTCTTGGTTTCGGGAATGGTACCACAGTTTTGGCCGGGGAGTAAAAAAGGTACGGGTTATGTATGGTACCAATCCCATGCTCATCCCATTATTATAGGTACTTTAAAGAAAATAGCAGACCTTTAACTTCTGAGGTGTTTGTCTCGGCTTATATAACGGGCTTATGGCTTATTTAATTTTTGGCTTATGTTTTATAAGCTCACTTTTTGTGGCTTATTTTGAAACTTTTCGGCTTATAAGCTTATCATGTCATGATAAGTTTATATAAATTGGAAAGTTACAAAATAAGCCATAAAAATGTGCTTATGAAACATAAGCCGAAAACTAAATAAGCCATAAGCCCGTTAAATAAGCCGAGACAAACACCCCCTTCAAGTAGCTTTCTTAAACGAAGAGTAGCCTAAGACAAAATATAGCATTCATAAATTTATTGAATATGTTTACAACCTGATCTCTTTTTCTATAATTTTTCCAATTCCAATTGATATTAGGATTTATAATAGTGGGTTCAAGCAGTGGGTTTACAATTGAAATTAGTGGTAAACACAATCGAATATGTGGTTCATCTACCCACCCAATTACAGTTATCAATGATAATTCAAAGAACCCTAGGTTTTTACATGAAAGTGTAAAGTAAAAATAAACATAATCAACTCTAATCATGCAATGAAACTCAATGAATCAAGCACCCTAAGATTAAATTAAAAGGTAAATTAAAACTAATTAGCACAAATTATGATCTAAAATAGTGAATGGTGTATGAACATACCTTTTCCTACTGCTTTCTGAAAGTCTATTGCATCTCATAAACCGCAAGATATACTTTCTGTGGAAGGAGTCATTCCTGCTCCACGATCCCCACATATCTAGGGGCGCCAAATAATTTCACAAATGGCGCCAACATCTTCCAAAAAGTCAGTAACCGTATAGTGTGGAATGTAAACTTTGATGAATGACTAAACCTATAGTCTTATTATTCTTTATATTCATTGGTATTTTAGTATAAAATATAGTTTGATGATGATGATACGTAAATACGGAGTACTATTATCATTATTTATAAAATATAGTTTGATGACATATATATATATTTTTTTTGAACACATATACGGAGTACTATATATTATCATTATTATAAAATATATTTTGATGATATATATATATATATATTTTAACACATATAGTTTGATGAAAAGTAAATACTATTATATATTATCATTACTATTTAGGAGTGTCAAAAACGCATAAACTGGCCCGAACCCGATTAATTCTATTCTGGTCAGGGTCTATTATTTTATTTGGGTAAATTCGGGTCAACCCGTTTAACTCGAGTTCTAAATAGGGTCGGGTTCGACTATATTTTTTTAGCCACAACCCGTATTGACCCGACCCGAATTGATCTGAACCCGATTAACCTGACTCGACTAACACTTTTACATTCGAAACATATTGAAGTAAGAACCTTTTTTAATAATTTTACTTTTATTCGGGTTGACCCGACCCGATTTGACACGTCCCAAATTTACTCGAACCCGATTAACCCGATTTCTAAATAGAGTTGGGTTCGGGTATGTTCAAAGGAAAGAAATTAACTCGCAAGCAGACCTATATTAAACGGATTTGTCAGGTTCGGGTCAATCATGTTATTAGGGTACTTGCTAACATACAAACAACAGTTATGTATAGATCTCTCTTCCTTCGCAAATGGGTTATCTCGTTAGGTTTTAATACGTTTACCAATTCATTTTTACATTTTGTACAACATCACCAAATCCAAAACAGTATGTCTTAAATAGCTTAACTTCAAGTTTCGTGTAGGCATAGACATTATAATAATCGATACAAGTAAAGTTGTAAATGAAAAAAGCTATTTGTCAGATAATTGAACTCAACAGTGAGAAAGTCGACTTAAGCTCCACTTGAGCTCAACCCGAGCTTGACTTTTAACTCAAAGCTAATTAACTAATTATTTTTCGAGCTCAAGATTAACCTAAAGCTTAATCAATTTAACTTGACCGAGCTTGAGCTTCATACAACTACCCGTTATTATTATTATTATTATTATTATTTCTATTTTATTCTCATTGTCAGTTATTAAATAAATCTGTTATCTTAAAATTTTCCGAACACTTTTGCACTCGCAACCAATCCTACAAGGAAACTTATTCGTTTGGTTGGGTTAGGAACAAACATGAGTTGCATATCGATTTTCTTCTTTTGCAAATGGGTTGTCTCGTTAGGTTTCAATACACTTACCCACTAATCTACTTTTTTTTACAACATAACCAAATCCAAAATGTTATGTCTTGAATGGCTATTTGTTATAAGCATAGGCATCATAATATTCGATAGAAGTAAAGTTGTAAATGAAGGAAGCTATTTGTGAGATGATTGAACTCAGCTTGTGAAAAGGTCGACTTAATCACTACTTGAGCTCTACTATCTTTATTAGATAAATCTAATATCTTTAAATGTTTCAGTCACTTTTACACATGCAACCGACCCTACAAGGAAACTTACTCACCTAGTTGGGTTCACGAACAAACATGAGTTGCATATTGACTTTCTTCTTTTACAAATGAGTCATCTCGTTAGGATTTAATATACTTATGGATTAATCTTCGTTTTTTACAGCATAACCAAATCCTAAATGTTGCGTCTTGAATAGCTTAACTTCAAGTTTCGTATAAGCATAGGAATAATAACATTCAATACAAGTAAGTTGTAAATGAAAGAAACTATTTGTGAGATAATTGAACTTAGTTTCTGAAAAGGATTTGGTTGAAAAATAGCAATGTACTTTTTCAAATGTACCGATTTGGTACGAACTTTTTTTAAGTTGTAGAAATGTAACGAACTTTCATAAGTGTTCGAGTTGTAGAAATTGAAACACTTATAAAAGTTCATTACATTTCTATAACTTAAAAGAAGTTCACATTACCAAATCGGTACATTTGAAAAAGTACATTTTTATTCTGCGACCAAACCCCTTTCTGAAAAGGTCGACTTAAGCTCCACTTGAGCTGTAGTTTGTCCAAATTATGAAATAACACTTACATAAAATAAATCACAAGAGTAGTCATGTTTATTTTTCTCGAAATCCAATCGCTTAAAAGATACAAAGCAATATGTATAAACAAAACAAATAGCTAAATAAAAACATAATTCAATATGTGTCATCTCCTAAAGAAGCATCATCACTATCATCTGTATCAGCATCATCACTATCATCTGTATCAGCATCATCAAGTGTATGTGTGTTGACTTCATCATCTTGGAAAGCCAAACTGTCACCAGGGAGATCAATAAATGATTTAGGTTTGGCTTTTGACACAGCCCACCAATCAACTTTATCCCGCCGTAAGCTTGGATATGACATATAATATACTTGTGATGACTGACTAGCCAAAATAAAAGGTTCATATTTGTTAAATCTTCTTTTATGGTTAACATCGACTAGATTGTACCCTTTATGAATCTTCATCCCAACATTTGGCGTTGGATCAAACCAATCACATTTAAACAATACAACTCTTTTAATTGGGAGAGCTGGGTACTCTAATTGCACAATCTCCACTAAAATGCCATAATAATCAGTTGACTCATCACTATAATTAGAACCCTTTAGGCAAACTCCACTGTTGTATGTTAATCTACCCGAACCATGTTCACTAGTGTGGAATTTGTACCCATTAACAAAATATACCGGATAAGTGACGACACTTCTCAATGGCCCTGAAGCAACATCTTTGATAATTTGACTATCAACATTACCTGAATTGCGTGCCTATAATTAATAGTGAAATTGAAGTTAATCTCGATTTACATGTAATATAAGTGTTATCCATATGAACCTACAATGTTGGAACATAGCTTTTGTTACAATTATTATCATAGATAAAAGGAAGCCATATATCCTAAAAGTATTCTAAATAATTTCCAAATGATAAGAATAATAACAACGGGGTCAGTAGTTTCCTAAAAAATGTGTGCTATGCTTATTGTTCAATCAAGACAAAATTTATAGTAACTTATTTTCTCTAATAAAGTTTACTTATATTTTTGTTGCATAATGGCAGCGACCAGAAGTTGTTATCCGTAGGAAGAAGCCATTACGTTATAGTTAAAGCATAACCTAAACCATTCTTCACGACTAAATGGGTTAAAGTTGTTACTAAGTCCAAACAGGAGCTAACAAATGCATTCGAAATCATTGACCAACATAAAAATGTAACCTTCTATCAATTTTAAAACTAGTTACCATTGTAGTTATTTTACAGTAGAAACTAATTTTACATTGCTAAACTATAGGGGGAGATATCAATTGTTGCTAAAGTAAGAAAATATTATATCATAATCAAAAATTTAATGTACCTTTCAAATGGGTACATCCATCGATATTGAACAGGGCCTCCAACTCTTGCTTCATAGGGCAAATGAACAGGCAGGTGTTCCATTGAGTCAAAGAAGCCAGGAGGAAATATTTTTTCTAACTTGCACAAAATAACAGGAATTTCTGCATGCAGTCTTATCAAGTCGTCCACTTCAATCGTCGTACATGTAAGATCTTTAAAAAATAAGCTCAACTCAGTTAAAGCTTTCCACACTGTCATTGGCAACAGTTCGTGAAACGCTATTGGGATCAATCGTTGCATGAACACGTGACAATCATGACTTTTCATACCAAACATCTTGTACTTTTTCATATCGACACATCTTGCCATATTCGAAACATACCCATCAGGAAACTTGAGTTTTGCAACCCAATCACAAACAACCTTTTTCTCCTCTTTCCCTAAGCTATAACAAGCTTTTGGATATTTCCCGGTTGATTCATTTTTCTCCAACTCCTTACGCTTGCAATAAATTCTTACATCCTCTCTTGCTTTAGCATTATCTTTAGTTTTTCCTTCAATATCCATTACCGTTTCAAATACGTTCTCAAAAACATTCTTCTCTATATGCATGACATCCAAGTTATGACGAATAAGATTAGTACTCCAATAAGGCAAATTCCAAAAGATGCTACGCTTTCTCCACCCACATGATTTGCTTATAGAAGTGTTAAATTCTGCCCCTCCTTTTTTGGTAACTTCCTTTAATTCAAACTCATCAATTTGTTCAATAACTTGCTCCCCTGTCAATGTCACTGGAGATTGTGATAGTTCAACCCTGTTCTTGATAAAGTCATTCTTATTTCGCCTAAAAGCATGATCATGCGGTAGAAACTGACGATGGCAATCAAACCATGAAACCTTTCCACCATTTTTTAAGCTAAAAGCTTTTGAGCTCTCCATACAATATGGACAAGCTTTCTTCCCGGCTGTACTCCACCCAGACAACATTCCATAGGCTGGAAAATCATTAATGGTCCACAAAAGTGCAGCTTTCATGGTAAAGTTGCGCTCCTTTGAAATGTCATAAGTTTTTACACCTTTCCAAAGAGTCGTCAATTCTTTTATTAAAGGTTGTAAGAAAACGTCTATTCTTTGCTTTGGATTCTTTGGACCGGGTACAATAATTGTTAAAAACATGTATGGATCTTTCATACACATCCATGGAGGCAAGTTATATGGTGTTAAAATGACAGGCCAACAAGAATATTGCTTTCCTGATTGCCCAAAAGGTTGAAACCCATCTGTACATAACCCTAACCTTACGTTACGTGTCTCTGCTGCAAATGGAGCATTTGCTTGATCGAAATGCTTCCATGCCTCGGCATCAGAGGGGTGAGACATGACGCCATCCTCCTGAACATGCTCAGCATGCCACCTCATATGTTTGGCTGTAACATTGGAAGCGTACAACCTCTGTAGCCTAGGTATGAGAGGAAAGTAATGCATAAACCGATGTGGTATTTCAGTTTTCCTCTTTTTCGAACCAGTCTTACTCTGTTTATATCGAGGGTGTTCACAAAATTTGCAAATTAAACTTTCCTCATCTTCTTCACCCCAATACAACATACACCCATTAATGCAACAATCAATTTTCTCACATGGAAGACCTAAATCTGAAGCAAACTTCTTTGTCTCGTAAAAACTACCAACCAACTTATTATGAGGCGGTAACGCGTCTTTGAGAAGTTGCATAACATCGTCATAGATCTTCTCTGCCATACGAGACTCTGACTTGATGTTTAACATCCTTGCAACTAGTGACAACTGGGAGACTTTTGTACAGCCAGGCCATAATGGGTGACGTATGGCAGTGAGAGGTTGAAGGAGCTGATTGTGGTGGAGGTCGTGGTGGGGAGAATTAGCTGATTGATGGCTGATTGTGGTGGAGGTCAAAGTGTTTTTTGTAAGTTTAATACTCCGTATTTGTTTTTAATTTACTCAATGAATTTGTTTTTAAATAAACTTATCCAAACATATATCTAAGGTATTACAGTAAATTATATCTTTATACTCTTACCTAAAGAAATACAGTAATTAATTTGTTATTAATATAAAAAGGATAACACACCTCAAGTGAAAAGGCAAAACAGGGGCGCACACACACACAACCCACGAATCAAGTTTGTAGGAGGTAACTGGTACTTCATTGACTCACTTGTTTCTTTGATTGGGTCAAACAAAAAACCCGCCAAAATAAAAATTGGAGGCAACAGTTACCAAGTTGGTTTGATAAAACCTTAACCCTGTTATGTCAATTCATTCGCTCACCACAGTGAAACCGAAAGAAAGCATCAATCCTGTAACTGAAATTGAGGTAATAATTGGTCTCTAAGTTTCAATTTATTCTCCATTGCTTCTTTTTATTGCATTTTATATTAGTGAAATTGCATTGATACTTGTTAGCTTTAAAATTTGGGGATAATTTTTAATTACTCATAACATGTACAACTTACCCCAACCCGAGACTAAATCTAATTATGATAGCATTTCAAATCATCAACTATGATTTTCAATTGTCATATAAAGTATCTATTTATGTTAGCTTGACATTTTCATTTGTTACATCTATTATGGCGCGTTTAACTATTGGACGTGGACGTAGAGGTGGAAGTGTAGGTAGACGTTTCGATGAGTCAAATGCAGAATCATCTCATGGTAAAAAGACGTTCAAATGTCATCAACCAAGTCCCACATGATCCCTCAAAGAGGACAATGATCACTTTGGATGGTGGAAGGTATGCATATCTATGCATCATACATTTTATGCTTCTTAAGTTATTTGGGTTCATTATGTTGCAATATTTCCCATTTGCAGGTTTACCGCAACAACTATTCGTATGATAATTTATATCTTCAAGAACATGTTTAATGGTTCTTGGACAACTTGGAATGAGGTTAACAGGTTTGCGCGCGATGAATTATGGGCGCTTTTTAAGGTGTGTACCCACGTTTGGTTCTTAGTAAATAAATCAAACTTGGTTAAAAATGAAATATACACCTTCATTGTTGTTGTATGCATAGGCTTTTTTCCAATGGGAAGTTGTGGCTGATGTGTTGGTCCGTGAGGTGTGGGAGGATAGTATGAGGAACCTTTATCCTGGTCTCATGTCAAATGCAAGAGATGAGTCAATTAAGATGGCGCAGCTAGCTGGAGTTGAGTTTGATGGTTCTGATTTTTCAGTTCTTAAGCCTTATAACCCAGGATGGATCGAATCAAGCTATTGGCAAGACATGATTGATCGAGTATGGACCACAAAGTCAAAACTGTGGAAGCATTGTGGAGGCTCAATTGCTATCACACAACTCAAGAGGAGACTTGTGAGATGCCTGATTTTTACATTTTTCATGTTTACATTTTCTTGATATTTTTTATGTTCAAGTCAAATAATGTATTTTGTATACTTTTTAAATAACATACTTACGGATTTGTAGGGAAAAGAACTTCACATATCTCAATCTTCTGCTGAGCTTTTTGAACTCATACACGCGAAGAAAGGGTTAAGGAACAAAGGTTACGGGAGTTCATCAACTTAAAATCTTAGAGTACATTCCTTTGGATCGTTAAGGTAACGAACCGTTGGTACATCATGTGTTATGTTCGATGGGCTTTCAAGTTCTTATAGTTCGTGTTAACTTTTTTTTTAACTTCGTTTTTTGCTGAGAATATCAGATAATTGATATCTTTTGGATTGTTATTTGATTTGATTTGGATCTTATGTTATTTGATATGAATATCATATAGTAACGTTTCATTTTATATTATTGTGGTATTTGGCTTATGTCATATTTCAAGTCTTCAAAACTCGTTTTGTCACACCTTTACGTTATTTGTGCTCTACAATCTAGTTTAAGAGGTGTGGTGTTTAGTCTTGGCTATGGTTCCAGTATAGGAAGAACTCGATTAGCTTCTTAGGTACGAGCTAATAGTCATAAGAACTTTGGTATATGTTTTGAAATGATAGAATTTTGACACTCAATGATGCGAAACTTTAGTTATTGTGTTAATTGACTCGCCCTCAAGTTCGATACTTATACTTAAAAAGATGTTAGAAGTGGTATTTCTGCTCAGTTAAGACAAAAACACCATTGCTCATAGAAACACTCTTTTCATTACAGTAGTGCTACAATATTGTATCGTCTTTGAAGGAGTGTTTGGAAGAAGAAAGGTAGGAGGTTCACTTGACTCAGTAATGATGCCCCAATGTGTATTTTGGCTTTTACTTCTTGTGAGAATGGGATCTGCAACTTGTTATAATGCAGCAAATACCATTAGGTGGAAATATAGTTAATGAGTTAGTTATTTTGGATGTGTTTGGTTGATTGCAGATGCCGAGTGCATTGTATGAAAGCTGTTACTTTCAGTTAAGATGTATAGAGGTTGTATTTTCCATTGTGTTGGTTGGTCTTGGCATGTCCAGATTTCAACTTGAATTGATTGTATTTTTATGCTGGTGATAATAAATTTTTAACCTTTCAACCAAAGAAAAAGAAAACTAGAACTTGCAGTAAGGTTCTTGGCAAATTTATAGAATGGATGAATGGTGATAAATTATAATTTTCCTCGGCAATCTTGTAGTCACCATTAATGAACTATCAAAATTACAAACTGATTGAGTAGTCCAGGTGTGTTTCTTTTTTGGGGTAAGTGCATTTCAGTCTACTTTTGTGTCCCTGGTCATGTTAATTTTGTGTTGATATGTTTTACCTATGTTTTATTGCTAAGTTTGGTACGCTTGTGGCACTTTTTATCCAGGTTTTAACTTAATCTAGTGGTATCAATTTCAGTCATTTACTCCTACAGTAGGTTTGTGTAGACTTGCAATTAGGGGTGTTATCGGGTTGTCGGGTTTATCGGGTCGGGTTGATTCGGGTATTGAGTTTCAAAAAAGTGACCCGCAACCCGACTCGATAAGAAATCGGGTTATCGGGTTTGGGTTATTATCGGGTTTTGATTTGGAAACAATTTGATGTTTATTTTAACTGATTGTGTGTGATTTCTCGTGGAATGAATTCCGATTTGGTTGTGATTTTTAGCTTTGTTTGCTTTGATGCATTGTTCAGTTTTAAATTTCATTTACAAATTATGTAGCTAGCGCAGTTTTATTGCATTTTCATTATTATGTAGCAGCTTTTTTGAATTGCTAAGAGCAGCAAATAGAGTTTTTATTTGACATTCGACGTTTAGCAACTAGTTGCTTATACTTCACACGATGTGTGCTAGGCCATTAAACTATTGAGTAATGAGAGCTAGGAAGTTATTGTATAAATGTCACCAGCATGCAACTTCGCTGCTGTTTGGTTTTGTGTCTGCAAGTCAAAGTGGTCAACAACCCATAATGCTTTTGTCACTGGTAGTGCATTTCCAAGTGGTCAAGAGCTCTTATGCAATTGTGATTGGCTGTTTCATAGCAACAGGTCACTGGTGGATTTTACTCCATATGGGGATTTAATATTTCATATATGGGTAATGCTAGGCCTTTACCATTGTTTGGTTTGCAGTTTTATTTTGTCCATTTTATGAGTTAGTCAATAGTTGTGAGGATTTTGTGTTGGCTTCTATATTTTGTTGTGTTTTTTCTTGGGTCTCATCCTCTTTTAATTGGGATGAAATGCCTTATATTGTATTTTTTTTTGGTTTTTATAATATGTTGCCTTTCAAAAAAAAATGTAACCTACTATCAAATTATAGAGATATTCGATTGTGTTATTCCTATTTCTGACTTTAAGATGCTTTTCTTTCAATGTAAAGATAAAATGGAGTCTAGAATTAATCTGCTGTAATGAGTATACCAAAAGCACAGTGGTGTAATTGTTAATTTGTAAAGACAACTGCAAATAATTAATTTCCAGATGCATTATGAAAGATACGCTAATTTATAAGAAAAAATAATTAATGATTTCGGGTCTTATCGGGTTGACCCGATAACCCAATTATTTATCTAACCCTAACCCGATCCACTATTGGGTTATCAGATTCGGGTCAAAACAACCCGACAAGATTTTTTAACCCAATTTAACCCAACCCGATAGGCCTTATCGGTTTCGGATTTGGGTCGGGTTAACTGGCACCCCTACTTGCATTCTCAACTCTAATTTGAGATACTGATAGGAACTAGGCTTAGTATGCACTTTTAGTTGAGCAAAGGCAAAGTTTATATGATAATAATAATAACAATAATAATAATAATAATAATAATAATAATTTGGTATGATTGATTTTGTCCCAGGTCGTGCGGTTATTGAAGCCGCACAATGTAAACGTGTCAAATATGATGACAAATGTGTGGATATCGGTTATGGGTTCCTCCCCTTCCCTTTCTCCTCTTTTGGAGAACTTGAGAAAGACGCAGTAACTCTCCTAAAGCGCATTCGACGTTTCTCTTTGACTCAAGACATTGGAGCGCGGGCTGCTGTTTATATTTCTAATAGGATTGGTTTCGCTATTGCTAGAGGTGTGGGGGCCCAGTTGGTTTCTCGGCTTCCCACTAATTTCTTGTAAAATCCTATTTATTGTTAATAAAAGTGATGGTTTATAATAATAATAATAATAATAATAATAATAATAATAATAATAATAATAATAATAATAATAATAATAATAATAATAATAATAATAAATTTAATATTATTTATTATGTTTCAATAATAAATTTTGGTTTATAATAAAAAAAGAAAAGAAAATAATAACAATAATAATAACAATAAAATAATAATTCGGGTCACTCGAGTTGTAACGAACTTGAATAAGCAAAGTATTTTCAACCCGATACTTGAGCATATTTGGTATTCGGGTTAGTAAGGTTGACCCGACTAACCCAAATATGAACCCGAGTAACCCGCCCGGATAGTCTTATTCGGGTTCGGTCGGGTCGCCTTTTATATCACCCATATTTGTAACCACAACTTGTCCATATAGAAAATTACTCATTTTAAATACCCACACAAACAATAAGATAGGTAAAGTCATGGATATATATTTACCCACAAAACACCCGCATTAACTTACCCACCAATAAAAAGGATATTTGCATTTCGTGGGTAAATAACATTTACCCACTAAATTACCGACAAATATAGCCACAGTAATTCACGATGTGGGTAATCCGTGGGGAATGTTTTGGCGCCAATTATTTACCCACATATTGCACACCAAATATATTTATGTGGCTATTTGTGTGGGTAAATCCGTGGGAATTTTGAGGGAAAATAAAATCGACTTTGAAAGTTATTGATCGTGGGTAACGAGTGGGTATTAGGTGGGTAAATTCCCTCCAAAGGATGATTGTGGGTAATTGTCGTGGGTATTCGCCTGAATTCTTGTAGTGCAATAAATTCTAATAACATTGTCATCAACGTAAAATTGATGATGGTAAGCAGTTGAACAGACGTGTGTCAGAAACAATAGGGATGTCCTCGGGTTATGCGGGAACAGTGCATTTTATACAGATATCAAAATTTTCAAAAGAAATTTCACAGTATCTTCAAATCACGATCAAATGCTTTGTCTTTCCCATCTATAAATCCCCCCCCCCCCAAATACTGAATATGTGAAGACTGAAGTTGCAAAGTTAGGTATTCACAGTACAAAATTTCCAACCATAGATTCAATGGGACTTGTTTGCAAAGCCCATCTTTACAAAAACTGGTCCTCACCTACTTGGAGAATCCTAATGACTTTTTTCATTCAAGTTCTTGGTGGGAATAAATCCTCTACTTATCACTTTAATTCAAGTCAACACATGATCACTTTCAGTCTCCTCACAGGGACTAAAGTCAATATTGGGAAGATCATCTTTGATGATCTGGTGAGTAAGCTCTGAGAGGATGGCTGAAAGAAAACGATGGCATATCCTAGGCTTGTCTCTCTGGTCATAGATCACTTAATTGGTAATGAGTATGAGGATCCAAAGTTGGGAATTACTCCTTTCATCCTAAATAAAAGAAACTACTCAACTACCATCCCTGACACTGAGGTTAAGGCTCTGAGCATCCAGGATCCAACCGAGGCCTCTGATCTCCAAAAGAAAAGAAAAAGATCCATTGAAGCTGAAGTTGAACCAAAAGTTTTCGTCCATGGTCTTCATTGCATAGAGCGCCTCCTGAGATAGTTAAATTCAGGGAAGGACTACTCATTGAGAAGCCTGAGCATGAGATCTTCTTTATAAATGTGTTTAGGAAGCCAACCTTTCAGAGAGTCTCAGACCTTCACATTGTTGACACCTCATATCTTTTCTGCTACAAGATTGCAGCCCTGAAGGAAAAGACTCCTGAAGGTATCTGGATGGTCAAGATGTTGGATAACCTCATCAACAACAAGGAAGAAAAGCACATCCTCATCACTAAAAAGATAAAGGTTGAATGATTGGAGAAATTGAGCAAACAAAGCTAGATAGTAACATTTGTAATATTTAGCTAAGTCTTTTGTAATCGATAAATAACAATGATCCTGTTTATTTCATTATCAGTCTTTACTCTAGTTACTTGTAAGAAGAAATTGTTTTGCTCACTTATACTGAAAAACACTTAGGCTATATTTATATCCAAATAAGAGGAGATTTTTGGGCCAATTCAGTGCCCAATAGTCTTCGACGAGGATTTGAATTAAAATACCGTAAGTGTAAACTGGCCCTGAAAAGAAAGTGGTATTCAGGGAGTCATCTTCAAAAAGTTCTTTAAACTCTAAGAAAATACTCAACATAACATGAGGCGGAACTCAAAGAGTGAAGGAGAGACCAAAAAGAAGATGATAGAGTTGGTGAGTGATGACAATAACTCATTGACTCCCTGAAGATCTCCTCAACACTGAAGACATTTTGAGACTTAGATACTTCTGAAAGATATCTAAGTCACTGGATATAGGCGAGAGCTTTTTTAGGAAGATAAGTGTAAAATACTTATCAAAAAATAATAAATTACTAAGGTTGGTATAAAATGTACAAATTGTTGTCAATATTGTTCACAAAAGTAAGGTTGTTCATATCCTAGGAATAGAACGATTGTACTATATGTAACACCCCCAAAATTCGTACAGCGGAAGACTTACAAGCTTTCAGGGTGCTACGGGAAATTGGTATCATCACAAGAATAGATAACAAGATAACATAGATGCAAATGTAAACAAGGTCAACGTAAAGTTAAAGTTTACATTCATCCAAAAATCTTTTAAAAAGGAAAGCCCATAGTTAATAAAAGTAGATAGGTCCAAATAAAAATAACATCAGAGTTCCATCGATATCTCAACCCAAGCCAAGATCCAAGCAGCTTAACCCTTAGCGTGTCCAAGTAGTGAAAGCAACTCCTAATTACTGAGAAATCATGCTTAAAAGTCAGTTCGCTGGTGGTTTCATAGGTTAAAGCAAAGTCAATACGGGACTGAAGAATTTTAGGCGCATGGCAACTAAGTAAGGTATAAGACCACAATCATAATCTCAATCTACAACTCAAA